>SNQJ01S0153494.1:3969-22752 GCA_010110895.2 Picea sitchensis | reverse complement strand
CAGCTCAAACACAAGCATACACACATAAATTAACCTACAAGAACACCAATATCTCGGAACCTTACATTGTATTGATATATAATTCTCTCATGATACAATAGAGTATAATGAGATCCCTTATATAAGAATAGGTGACCATAACAACCATGTTATAATAGGAGTTTGTGTTCAAACATGTCCATAACTATCTCCACTGTAATAACTTCCATGAGTATCTCCATAAATATCTCAAGTGATCTTCATGAGCTCATCATCCCTAACTTCTCTCTTTGTCTCCATCTTCAATTCATACCTACACCTTTGTGAATTATATTAATTTTCGCATATTATAATGTCACCATATAATTATCACAAGTATGAATTATTCCTTCATAGTCCCCCTTAATGAATACTTGTGATTCAAACTGGATATCCATGTCTTCATTTTTAGTCTTTTGTACTCTACATCGTCTTTAGTATTCCCCATCTTCATTCTTCTATACTATGCATCATCTTCAATATTCTACATATTCATTTGGAATTTTCTTCTTGTATCATGCATGAGTTGCACCATTCTTTGATAAGTTTGGATCTTGAGTCAATCATATGAACTACTTCATCTTCATATCAATGTTTTTCTTCGGCTTACCCTCAACCGTCTCATGGATTTTATTCAACTTACCCTCAACCAATACAGCATATCCTTAGTTTTCCTTGGCTTACATGTAACCATTACAATATATCCAGGGTTTTGGCTTACCCTTAACCTTTACAAGTGGTTTTTGGATCACCACGAACAAATACAATAAAATTACTCATGATTTGATTTACTCAAAGAAATGACTCAAGTAGAATAGACTGGAAACTATTTCCTTTGATATGTGATTATGACTCTTTGGACAACTCCTTAATAACAACTTGACGTTGAATACCAACTAACTCGTGGTCTTTTATGTGAGAGATGTCGTTGCACATTAGAATATTTCAACTTGTAAAATCCTTTCAACATTGAAGTAAATTTCGTTCATTCTTGCACATCAATCCAACCACATTATACATGTATATGACACTGGGATATATCTCTATTCCAACACTTATGTTGATCATGATTGGTAGAACCACAAATAATGCAAGGATGCAAGTTCGAACATTTTGCTTTTACATGACATGTTCTACCACAATTACTGCAACATTGTTTTTATTTATGTTCATGCTTTTGCATTTGCTTCTACATTGCTTATGCTCCTGCTTTGTTGTTGTTGCTTCTATTTGCATATCATTTGTTGTCAATGTTCATGCTTTCACAAATTTGATGTCTCCATTGCTTGTATTGTGTTCATAACCAAGGCCTTGATTTCTTGGCCTTACACATATCTCTATGGGATTTTGAATGTCTTTCCCATTCTTTCCTAAACATTTACCATCAAAACTCATTTTACTCATAAATTTTGAACCAAATCCCTTTGTATTCAAAACAACCAAGTTCATCATCTTCATTATCAGATTTATCTTCAAAAAGAAAATTAGAATCATCATCTTCAATATGAATTTCATCTTCAGATATATCACTGAGATCATTTTGTTGAGACTCATAACATGGGAGAGATACAATGTGTGCATCCTTATCAATGAAATCATCACTATCACGTGAACTATCAAACTTTGAAAGCAAATCACTTGTATCACACATTACTTTTTTTGGGTTCATTCTTGTTACTTCACCTTCAAGTGATAACAACGTATTTACCTTTTCCAGTAAGTCTTGTTGCAATGATTCTATCATTTGATATTTCTTATCATTAAGCTTGAGGAGATCATTTACCCATTCATCCAATGATTCCAACCTTTCTTCTAGTTTACTTATGTGTTCTCTGGTGCAATAAAAAAATTCTTTAAAAAAATTGTCCTTGATTGAATTGTCTAGTTTGTTTTGTTTGTGTAGATTATCAATTTCATGAAGTGCATAATCAATATCATGTTGAATAAGTTCAATTTCATGGTTAGAATTTTGTATTCATTTGTCTCATTTAACCATTATGAATTGCAGATTGAATCACGCTCGCTTGTAAAGAAGTAACACAACAAATCAGGTGTCGGTATAACCGATCATACACATGTGTTTTAAACAAAAAATGATAAAAGTGTTAGGTACCACTGATCATGCACCCCTTTTCAATGACATAAAACCAATTTACAACCATTAACACATTTTGTCTTAAATGATTCTTGACTTGAATTTTGATTTCCACCTCAATTTCCACTTTACTTTGGCTTTGACCTAACTTAACTAGACTTGACTCTCAACTTCAACTCTTAACTTTTACTCACTTGTCTTTACTCTAAATTTACAAAAACTTCATTACATTACATGGCCATTGAACTCAATTAATATAAATACCATACTACTCATCTCACACACAATTATATTCAATAATATTTCGACCTTTACCTTAAACCATGATCTCCATCACTTTTATAACCAAGACACCTTTACTTTGACCCAAATATGGACTTTAAAGATGATGAAGAAAGTGTGGCTTTCTTAACACGATGGAGTTAATCTTTCCTATAAATATTTTTTAAAAATCACTTCCATCACATCATTTCACTTCTCAATGAAATACTGTATTAGTTATTTTTGTGTTCTCATTTCCATGGAGCTTTCAAATGAGAAATTATACTTTTAAGCGTAGTCTAAACGTTCTACTTTTTGAAAGTTTTTTGGCAATTTTTTCTGTTTAAATTTTCCCGAAATCCGGTAAGGAATTGTTAGATCTACAGATTTAGACTACACTTAAAAAACCTTTTGTAAGTAGAGCTGCTAACTTATTTATTCAAATCTGAGTCTCATTTACAACACTCAATATGTGGGGTCCACTTTGCATTCATTTATGTTTTTTACGTCCTGCTACTTGTGGACATCTCCACTTATCCTCTGTACGAAACTTTTGTGAAGGTCGGATCTGTTCATTTCCTTTCTTGGTATGCACCAATGTCGAATCATTATGGTGCCTTGCTTGCTTTTTCCAGTCTGTGGTGGCTCTCTCCCTATCAAAATTAGAAATCAACAGAGGGCGTAATTAAGGCACATTCTTTATTGATTGTGTTGGCTTCTGAGTTTTTGAACATCACTTGAATTGTATCTTCCTTTCACTACAAATGATAACTTAAATTTCTTACAGTGGAGGCTTTGATAATTTTCAAACTGATATGAAATTTGATACTGTTGATCCACCCTCTCCATAGATACATGGGAGTCGGCCTCTCCTTCTCTTCTCATTCCATGGCTAGGGTTTCTCACCTCAAATTCTCGTCTTCTGCACGTGAGTCTTCCTCATTAGTGGTTGTTGTTTCCAAACTCTGAAGAAGTTCCCTCACTGGATCAAAGACTTTGAATTCAATTTGGAAGACCATGAGAAGATTATTTCTTCACATGAGCAACATGTTGGCACTCATCACATATCCAAATAGAACTTCCTTCATTACAGTTCTGCAAAGCTGAGATTTTTTGCAGGATCACTCGCCCATTCTCTCTTATTCCAAATACCAAATGTTGGTAAATTGGGCAGCTCAAACACAAATATACTGACATAAATTAACCTACAAGAACACCAATACCATGAAATATTACATTGTATTGATCTATAATTCTCTCATGATACAATAGAGTACAATGAAGTCTCTTATATAAGAATAGGTGACCATAACAAGCATGTTATAATAAGAGTGTTTGTTCAACCATAATTATCTGCACGATATCTTCCATGAGTATCTCCATAAATATATATCAAGTGATCTTCATGAGATCATCATCCCTAACTTCTCTTTTTTTCTTCATCTTTAATTCATGCATACACCTTTGTGCATTATATTTGTTTTCACATATTATAATGTCACCATATAATTATCACAAGTGTGAAATATTCTTTCAAGAGTTTCTCACAATCAATCATTAGCAAATGACTCTCCATGCTCTTTAAATAGAGATCATGGACTAATCGAGTGTTAAGTCACAAATCAATGTAGTCATTAAGATCAAGGAGAACACGAGTTGTCGGATCACTTTAAGTCGGGAAGTGACCGTCGGATTAAAAATGCATACTAATACATACTAAAGAGACACACTAAGAAACACACTTTAACTTAATGACACATTAGACCAAGTTGATCTTAACTAACTCCTAAGTTTCTAAATATCCTAACATATATCATGCAACATTTTTTTTTCCGAATAAGTAAGAATTAAATGTCCTTGCCTAGGCACTGCATAACATTTAGATTATGAAACTTTTGTTAAGATTTGGAAGTACTCCCTAGTCTAAAATGTGTGCTAATTGAAAAAATATACTTAAATTATTTCTTTGTTTTCTTAAAATGTTATAGGTGGTTGGAATTCCATTTATGAATGACCTAATACATGGAAAAAAAAATTTGAAGTACTCCCTACTCTAAAAAAATAAATAAAAAAAATTGTTATATATATATATATATATATATATATACATCTCGGTGGGTTAGCCCAAGTGGTTGAGTGTTATGGTTATTTTGAATGAGGTCTCGGGGTCAAATCCCCGGCCAGCTATTGTTTCTCTTGATGAGATTGTTGAGCCTCACTCGATGTCCCCAGTAGGTGTATATATATATATATAAAGGTGTTTTTTATAATATTACCCTATTTTCCAAAGTGTTTTAGTATTCTACAAATCCTTTTTTTCAATGGATACAAAAGTCTATTTTATGAAATAGTATTTTCAATGGTTATGGATCATGTTTTCAATGGTTGTGAAACATTGTATCAATGAAAGTACAATCATCAATATTTTCATATTGACATAAGCTTATAAATTCCAAGATTTTAGAAAATTGAACCAACAAGAAAATTGAAAAACTTGATTAAAGAAACCATTAGGATAACATTGTATCAATGAAGATACAATCACTGATATTTTCATATTGACATAAGCTTCTAAATTCCAAGATTTTAGAAAATTGAACCAAAAATAAAATTGAAAAACTTGTTTAAAGAAACCATTAGGATAAGAAAAGTGTCATTGTATCATCAAAAATTTATGTTTTCCTAAATGAGTAAGATATGTAAGTTCTTGACCAGGAATTGTATAATATTTAGATTATGGAACTTTTGCTAACATTCAGAATTAGTCCTTAGTCTTAAATGTGTGCTCATTGAATAAATGTACTTTTCATTGTTTACTTAAAATATTACAAGTTGTTGGAATTCCCTTGATGAATGAAGTGATACATGCTAATACTTTTTTATAAGTATTAGTAAATTTCTCTTGATTGATGAAATTAGGCATTTATTTGTTCCTTCACATTAATGTTGTTGTCCAAATGTTCCTCCTTTCATAAAACTTGCTAGATGTAGATATTAGGGGTTTTAGATACTAGGTATTAGGGTTTTTAAGAGATACATAACTTCTTAGATCAATATGAGTTGTCTAAATTTAATTTTTAAGAAGACAAGATTTACAACAAGAATGTTACTAATCTCACATATACTAAATTTAATTTTTAAGAAGACAAGATTTACAACAAGAATGTTACTAATCTCACATATACTACATTGCATGGTGCAAAGGAGACCGCGACCCTGCTTTGAATATTTATTTTAGTCAAAAAAGAGTAGCATCAATTTCTCAACATTTATTCAACCTCTCAAATGTTGAATAGACATCTAAGATTCATCATTTTTGTCTGAGAAAAATCAGATATTCAATCTATATAAGGCTTCTTCAATGTTTTAAAAATATGGAATTCCACGCTACATATAGACGTGTGGAAGGTCAATTTGATGTTGAACTAGTTTTAATTAATCAACAAATAATGGACATGAACTACTACATTTGGTTGCGAAGTTCAACATTTTTTTATAATGACGGCAAAAATGGTTTGTGTTATTGGATTTGTTTATGAAAATAATGAAAAAAATAGTTATCATTACTAGGACATTGGAATTCTGATGTCCATACCCATAAGATTATTTGGACATTACAACCCATTTACATGGTCAATAAAACACGTATAGTTGTTAAAAAAAAATTACGGGTCGTCACTAGGTAGTCAAAATTCTTACAACAATACCCATAAAAAATTATGTGCACATTACAATTCGTTGACATGGACAGCAAAACTTATATAGTTGTTAAATTTTACATAGTTGAATTTCATTGCAAGTCTGATGTTCATAAATTATATTTAAGTGTGAAGATATAAGGTGACAATTATGTGATGTTCTCGACTTTTATAATAGATTTTTTTCATAGTTTTGACAACTATAATATTGTTTTGAAAATCTACTTTCAACGTTGATTTTTTACCCTACAAATTATTTTTGCATTCTCTATCTATTTGAAATTCTCTTCGGGTAAACAATTTGAAAACAAATTTTTAATTCTTTGAATATATATATGTATATTGTTCTAATATTGTTTCAGTGGATGTTTTTGTAAATATAGTTAGCAATGTCACTTATATCAAAAGATGAAAATTTGAGTATTGTTTCTAGGTTAAGGGACCAACTTGGTGACAGTGAATGTTGGCTTCCTTGCAAAAAGTGTAAGACATTACAATTGAGAATAATTTTAAAGTCTTTAGCTAAAAAACATTGTTGGGATTATGGACATTTTGAAGAGGGGTGCAAATTTCATATATTGGTAAGTTTATATTCATTACACATTTAATTTTTCTCATCATCTAAAATATTTGTATTGTTTTAATATTTTATATATACTAAAAATATTTGATTGTTTGTAGTTACAAAGACAAAGAATCATAGGATTTAATCAAAGGATGGGAATGTTCCAAATTGTAGTAGAAATATTGGTGAATAAATTGATGGAGATTATGGAGCAGATCATGGAGATCATGAAGTTAATCCTATGGCCAAGGAAAATTATGATATCCATATAATTGAGAATAATGGGATAAACATGACATCTTTGATCCGATTGATGATAAATTTGGCATTCATGTTCGTGATGTACCGTTTATTGATAAGGCATGAAAACCACTATATGAAGGATCAAGGAAAAAAATTATGTCTATTATTTTATTGTTGATGGAATTGAAATTATTGAATGGTTTTTCAAACACTTGTCTCACATAGATCCTAATGTATGCAATATAATTCTTCATAAGTGAATACCATTTTTTTATTTTTGTTTTTGGTGTTAAATATTGTGTAGAGGATGCAATATTTTATTTTTTTTTAAAGAAACTGAACATTGTGTTATATATAATTGGTTGTGCCATAGCAAACAAAAAAATCAAAATAAATTGATATAAAATTTTGGAAAAAAATTCTGGGAAAATTAGCTCTTCTACTAGACCATTTAACATATATATCATTTTAGAGAACATCCACATGAACTTGCTTCAATATTCCTTAACAAACTTCCTGAGCAAAAATGCAATTTTGTAATACATCAATTGTCAGATGAGACATTAACATGAACCTCATGCACACCACTTTGCTATGGAGGATATTCTTCTACCTCCATGGGAGTGGATTCAAGCTCCCCTTGTCCATCCTCTGAATTGCCTTGGCGAGATGCTGTTGAAACTTGGTTGATGGATAATGACTATATAGGCTATGGTAAAACCAAACTTCTCGGAAATCGACATTTTTTTTTTAGACTTTCAACTCTTTGAGTGAAGAACTATTCCAAATTTCCAACTTTAACCATTAATTGATGAAGGGATGAATGGTTGTCTTTTGTAATTTCCTCATGGCATATAATAATTTGTCTAAGCTCTCTCTAGGAAGGCTCCATAAAAAATACCAAACAAAAAACCCATCTTGTTAATGTAACCAAACCATTCCCCTTTTATACAATTGTTGTTGGAATTATAGAAGTAAGAAGAGATACGTTTGACAGAGCTTGGCAATAGGTTTCTAGTGTTCTCATTTATGTTATTGGTCTTAGACCAACAAATAAGAATAATTCCAAATGTGAAACCATATCAAACCTTCTAAAGTTCGAACCAAAAGATAAAAAAATGTACTCCCAAACAGGATATTGGTTACCACAGGGTTTGCATACCTATTAGAAGAAAATAGATACCAATGGGAAACGGTTTGGATTATTTAGACAACCCCGGACCGGACTCGTTCTTCCAATTGACGGACGGTCATTTTCGCTCACCAACAATTACATGTAACCATTACAATATATCCATGGTTTTGGCTTACCCTTAACCTTTACAAGTGGTTTCTGGATCACCACAAACCAATACAATAAAATTACTCATGATTTGATTTACTCAAAGAAATGACTCAAGTAGAATAGACTAAAAATTATTTCCTTTGACATGTGATTATAACTCTTTGGACAACTCCTTAATAACAACTTGACTTTGAAGACAGTTGACGCTTGAATCTGTCAAGACCGAAATGACAACCTCATGAGAACATTAGTCCCCCTTCGTTTTTTGAGAGGTGGTTCTCATCTTTGGCTAAACGATATATCTTTGAATATCTTGGATTAGGGGGAGTACTAGGTAGAAAACCCCAAATATTTAGTGCTTGGATTTATATGAAAGATGGTTCTTCAATAACCCAATATGATCTTTATGTGTGACAAAATTAGTTTTATCATAAAATATTGAAGGCGGGCTTCAACATCAGAATTAAATTGTGATCAACATCACACAATCTTCTTAATAATATATAAATACATCCATATCTTCTTCATAGTAGAGAATTTTTTCATCATCTCAAATAATTTTAACATAGTACTACAATCAAGATCAAAAGAGAATTTGATAGGTCAACCTCAAATACCTCATATTCAGAAATCTGAGTTACAGGATATAGCCAAGATCAACCCTGAATAAATTCTTTGTGGAGTTTTATTCATGAAAAGATGGCATTCATTACAACAAGATTTGAAAGCCATGTATGTGGCTAAAAATACTCCATGATCATATAATAAAATACTTTATAAGAATATAAGAAGAACACTCAACAACTCAGCCTTGTTCCCAACTCTGAGATTTAATCATAAAACTATGAGAAGTGGTGTAGAAGAATATATATAAACAAAAAAAATGGAGAAGATGGAGATTTATTTCTGTTTATCAGAAGCTTGATTGTGTATCCATGGTTTTAACTTCTTCTTCCTATGATATTTTTCCCTACCCCTCTGACAACACTGGTTCTTGGACCTCTTGATGAAGCCTCTCTTCTCTTTTTAAGAAGAGATTTTTTAACTACCTAAGCAGTTAGGGTTTTCTTCCTCTCTTGAAATTCTCGTACAAGTTTCTTATTGAAACATTCTCTTTAATTAATTACGCATTAATGAATTAAAATCATTAATACAAGTACATTGAAAGTGGGTCCCTCACCTTTCTTTTTTAATAAAATTTGTAATTAAATTTTTATTTATTTTTTAAATTTAATTAATTTTCCACTAAAAGAGGATGACTGTAATTTAATTTATAGAAGTGAAAATCAACGTTTTAACTAAGTAAAACACTTCTTATGTGCTCTTCATTGTCTCATATTTCAAACTATATAAAATTTTCTCAAATCCGTCACCTAGATCTCAAGATATGAGCTCGTAAAGTTGAGTTGTCACGCAGGCCCATTACAAAATGCAGATGGATTATATTTTAATTTATGAGGAAAATGTATCAACCTTCAACCCTCTAAACCTATACCACCATCTTATGCATCTAAATATCTTTCCAATGGTATAGTGTTTGTTGAAAACGGAGGTCGGGAGCTCAAGATATAGCCTTTGCAAGATCGTGACTCAGCCACCATCGATCAAGTTAGCTTGGTAAGTGTGAACCCTTGATTTAATTTCAACCTCCTTTGTTGAATTTCGAATTTTCTTCATTATTCTTATCCCATGTGTATGAAAAGAAAAATATCTTAGTGTTATATAATGTTAAGTGTAACATACACTTGACAAGAAATAAAGAAGAGAGGAGACTATGGAGCTTGGAGGATTCGACCCTTGAAAATTGTTGAATATAATAATAATTTGGCATGCCCAGTCAACCAAAAATATGCCCAGTCAACAATGATGAGTCACCCAACCAAATGTTTCCACATGGCATAACTCGGTAGGCCAACAATATGCCAATAAGAATCTTCCATATGTCATCCAATAAAATCATGCCATGTGTCACTTTTTGTATGATGCCACGTGTCTCCATTAATTAGTTGCCATGTGGCACCATCCATTTAACTTCCATGTGTCACTTGGATATGTTCTTCATATAACTTAGGATAAGAAAAATATTATTAAAATAATATGTTGGGTTCACGGGTTTACGTGAATGAAGAGGTAGGTGAGGAAATCATCGTGGGCAGGTAATGCATAGTAAGAAATGAGTGTGAAAAATTCTAAGTGTAAGTGAAGTGGAGAGAAGAGGTAAATAGTAGTAAAAAGAAATTGTAAAATGTTCTAAGTCTCGATAATTATTCGGTCGAACTTGCAAATAACATATGAAATAAAAAATATCAACCCTCACCAACCCGAGAACCCGTGAACCCATGGTAACTCATATATTTGGCTAAGTGTTGGAGGAGTTACATAGTAAAGAGCAGTAAAAAGAGTTGTGTACATTATGAAGGTGGTGGAAGTCAAAGTGCATTGTGAGGGTAGTTGAGATAACATATACTCTTAGGAAATATCACCAACCCGCGAACCCTCGGTAAGCCATAGTAAATAAGACTAAGCCTGGAAAGTATATAATGGGTCGCGTGAAATATGGAAAGAAATATGAAAAATATGAAAATGAAAATAAATATATGCGAAATAAATGAATTACCTGAAATTTGAGAAAAGAAAAAGGGAAAAGGAAAGAAATGAAAAATGGGATAATGAAAATGGAAAGGAAAATAAAAAGAAATGGGAAAATAAAGGAAGAGGGAAATGAAAGTGAATGTGGAAAAGAATAAGGAAAAATGGCTAAGTGTGGAAAATGGTAAGGGAAAAATGAAAGTAATGAGACAATGGGAAAAATTACTAAGTATAAAATGAGAGTATGAATAGAGGTGAAGGGAAAAGAGAGGAGAGAACATGTCGCTTAGAACATTCTTCATATTTCTTATTGTAATACCTCCATTGGACTTATGGACAGAAGCATGTGTATCTTGTTCATGGAAACTCTGCTTTTGATTCTGTGAAAAGCATGGCAAAGTCGATACTGATGGCTATCCAATGGACATATAATAGTTCAAAAATATTCATATTCCAATATCATTCTAGGAGCAAGAATACGTAGGTGACCAAATTTTGGTCAAGAACTGGCTCCAACTGCGGGACAATGATCCCTTGTGGGTTGTTGAGAACACCAGAATCTCAAGACCGGTTACCTTCTCCATTAGGTTATGGAGTCATCTTCAAATTGAACTCTTGTAATTCTTCTTCTTTCATGGAGTTATCTTCAAAAGTTAATATAAGGATTGTCTTATTATGCAAAATTGAACTGAAGAAACAAAATATGTATATAAATGATCTACCTACCCTAACTTACTTCAAAGAAATGGGCATATTATGTATAGGCATATTTTCAATGGAGCCATTCAAGCATTGATCTGATTTGTGGAAGGAACTCCAAAATTCTGATATATGTTGGGACTTGTACCAATGAGTCATGGGCACTCTCAATATGTACTGGAGAAACATTATACCAAGTACGGTGAATATTTAATTGCGTTGTTTGGTCAATAATACTTTGGAACCATAATTCAATAAAATCAATTCTTGGCTGCTCAAGAATACTATTTTCTTTGATTGGATGAGGAGTTTTCAACATAAGAATACATTCATTATTTTCCTTATTTTCAACCACTTCCAAGGTTCTTGATTCATAAAAATTCTCTTGAAAAGACTCTTCTTTCTTGTAAGGGTGATCTTGCTCATCATTCTCCTCAAGATTCATTTCTTCCATCAATTCTTCTTGTTGCAAGTTCTCTTGTGATGTTTAATCATCTATCACAAGGCTAAAATATTCTTGTGTATTTGGTGGATGCTCCTCAATTTCATTTTCAAATTTGTTGTTTGAAATGTCTTCACATGGGGTATATAGGAGACTGAATTTTTCTTCTTTTTCCACATTCAAGATTAATGTTTCATTGGCAATGTCTTGGCGATGTCTATCTTCTTTATTCTCAAAATTGTTTTCTTCCACCAATTCTTCTTTATTATGGCTGAAATCCTCTTGCATATTTGGTGGAGACTCTTTAATTTCTTCCTCATATGGAGTATATGAGATGTTGATATCATTTTCTTGGTCTTTGAAATGCTTTCCTTCATTCTCAGCAACAAGATTTGATTCAGAAAAGTCTTGCAGTGTTTCATGATATTCTTCTTCTGAATCATTGATTTCATCCTTTGGTGTCCATGTGGGAGAGGGTGGGTGGGAAACAACATTTAAAACATCAAAAAAAACATATGAATGCAACTTTGTGATAAAAATTTCTGCAAATGAATCTTCTAACACATCCCAACTAGTAATGGAGTTAGGCATTAATGAACTATACCATTCAAGAGCATCCTCTCTCAGAGTTTGTAGTAATAATCTGCATGTAACATTGTCTTCAATGAGATTCAAATCATAACATGTACCTTTAAAATTAATCAAGTGTTTTTATGCATCTTCTGAATCATCCCCAAAGAATGTAGAAAACATTTCAACAGGAAAATTGGGCATTTGAAAGTCTATTTCTGGTAGATTTAAAGGGGTATTATGAAATCGCCTCCTTCTTTGAGTATTTCTCCCTTTCGTTGAATCTTGCAAAGGAATTGATGGGCCTGATGAAGAATATAAAGAAGCATTATGACATGAAGAAACCCTTAATTTTGATTTTTTCCAATGGATTTTCCAGGGAGTTTATTCTCCTGAATCTTTGGTGTTTCTCGTTTCTTTTTTAAATTACAAAACAGGTGAGCCATTCTTAAAATAAGCATCATTTTCTTGAATCTTCTTCTCGAAACTTTGAGCCATGGAGATTTTTAGTTCCTCCAATATCTTGAAAATAAATCGCTCCCTAGTATGGTCACCAAAAATGTTGACACTTGAATCCGTCAGGACCTAAACGACAACCTCATGAGGACATTAGTCCCCCTTCCTTTTTTGAAAGTTTGTTCTCCTATTTGGCTAAACGATATATCTTTGAATATCTTGGATTAGGAGGAGTACTAGGCAGCAAACCCCAAGTATTTAGTTCTTGGATTTATATGAAAGAAGGTTCTTCAATAACCCAATATGATCTCTATGTGTGACAAAATTCTTTTAATCAGAAAATATTGAAGGAGGCCTTCAACATCATAATTAAATTGTGATCAACATCACACACAATATTCTTAATAATATATAAATACATCCATATATTCTTCATAGGAGAGAATGATTTGATCATCTCAAAGAATTTTAACAGAGTACTGCAATCAAGCTCAAAAGAGAATTTGATAGGTCAACCTCAAATACCTCATATTCAGAAATCTAGGTTACAAGATACAGTCAAGATCAACCACGAAGCAATTCTTTGTGGAGTTTTATTCATGAAAATATGTTCTTCATTACAACAAGCTTTGACAGCCATGTATGTGGCTGAAAATACTCCATGATCATATAAGAAAGTACTTTAGAATAATATAATAAGAACACCCAAAAACTCAACCTTGTGCCCAACTCTGAGATTCAAGCATAAAACTATGAGAAGTGGTGTAGAAGAATATATATATAAACAAAAAAAAATGGAGAAGATGGATATTTATTTATTTTGATCAAAAGTTTGATTGATTGTGTATCATGGTTGTACCTTCTTCTTCCTTTGATCTTTTGTCCTACCCCTCTGACAATATTGATTCTTGGACCTCTTGATGAAGCCTCTCTTCTCTTTTTAAGAAGAGATTTTCTAACTACTTGAGCAGTTAGCGTTTTCTTCCTCCCTTGAAATTAGCGTACAAGTTTCTTCTTGAAACATTCCCTTTAATTAATGCCTCATTAATTCCTCATGAACAAATTCACATCATTAATACAAGTACATTGAAAGTGGGTCCCTTACCTTTCTTTTTTAATAAAATTTTTAATTAAACTTTTATTTTTATTTTTGAAATTTAATTAATTTTCCACTTAAAGAGGATGAATTTAATTTAATTCTATAGAAGTGAAAATCACTTTTTTATCTATGTAAAACACTTATGATGTGCTCTTCATCGTCTCATCTTTCCAACCATATAAAATTTTCCCAAATCCATCGCCTAGATCTCAAGATATGAGCTCGTGAAGTTGAGTTATCAAGCAGGCCCATTAAAAAAAGTAGCTGACTGATATTTTAATTTTTGAGAAAAACGTATCACCCTTCAGTACTTTAAAATTGCACCACCATCTTCTACATCGAAATACCTTTCCAACGGTATAAATTTTGCTGCAAACGGAGGTCGGGAGCTCAAGATATAGTCTTTGCAAGATTGTGACTCAGCCATCGTCGATCAAGTTAGCTTGGTAAGTGTGGACCATTGATTTAATTTCGGCCTCCTTTGTTGAATTTCGACTTTTCTTCATTATTCTTATCCCACATGTATGAGAATAAAAATTTCTTAGTGGTATATAATGTTAAGTGTAACATACACTTGACAAGAAATAAAGAAGAGATGAGACTATGGAGCTTGGAGGATTAGACCCTTGGAAAATCGTTGAATATAATAATAATTTTGCATGCCCAGTCAACCACAAATATGTCTAGTCAGCAATGATGAGTCACCCAACTAAATGGTTCCACATGTCATCACTCGGTAGGCCAACAATCTGCCAATAAGAATCTTTCATATGGCATCCAATAAATCACGCCATGTGTCACTTTTTGTATGTTGCCACGTATATCCATTAATTAGTTGCCATGTGGCACCATCCATTTAATTGTCATGTGTCACTTGGAGATGTTCGTCATAGAACTTAGGATAAGAAAAATATTATTAAAATAATATGTTGGGTTTACGGTAAAGGAAAAGGGAAATAAAAGTGAACGTGGAAAGGAATAAGGAAAAATGGCTAAGTGTGGAAAATGGTAAGGGGAAAATAAAAGTAATGAGACAATGGGAAAATGACTAAGTATAAAATGAGAGAATGAATAGAGGTGAAGGGAAAAGAGAGGAGAGAACATGTCACTTAGAACATTTCTCATATTTCTTCTTGTAATACCTCCATTGGACTTCTGGACAAAAGCCTGTGTATCTTGGTCATGGAGACTCTAATTTTGATTCCGCGAAATGCATGGCAAGCTAATACCGATGGCTATCCAATGAACATATAATAGTTCAAAAATATTCATCTTCCAATATTATTATTTTTTTATCATTCTAGGAGCAGGAATACGTAGGTGACCAAATTTTGGTCAATAAAGACCAAATAACTCGTGGTCTTTTTATGTGAGAGATGTTGTACATTAAAATATTTCAACTTGTAAAATCCTTTCAACATTGAAGTAAATTTCTTCCATTCTTGCACATCAATCCAACCACATTATACCTGTATATGACACTTTGATATATCTCTATTCCAACACTTATGATGATCATGATTGGTAGAACCACAAATAATGCAAGGATGCAAATTCCAACATTTTGCTTTTACATGACATGTTCTACCACAATTACTGCAACATTGTTTCTATTTATGCTCATGCTTTTGCACTTGCTTTTGCATTGCTTCTTCTCCTGGTTTGTTTTTGTTGCTTCTATTTGCATATAATTCATTTGTTGTCAATGTTCATGCTTTCACAAATTTTATGTCTCCATTTCTTGTGTTGTCTTCATAACCAAGGCTTTCATTTCTTGGCCTTACACATATCTCTATGGGATTTTGAATGCCTTGCCCATTCTTTCCTAAACATTTACCATCAAAACCAATTTTATGCATAAGTTTTGAACCAATTCCCTTTGTATGTTTTTCAAAACAACCAAGTTCATCATCTTCATTATTAGATTTATCTTCAAAATGAACAATAAAATCATCATCTTCAATATGAATTTCATCTTCAGATATATCACCGGGATCATTTTGTTGAGACTCATAACATGGGAGAGATACGTATACATCCTTATCAATGAAATCGTCGCTATCACGTGAACTATCAAACTTTGGAAGCAAATCACTTGTATCACACATTACTTTTTTTTTGGGTTCATTCTTCTTACTTCACCATCAAGTGATAAAAACATATTTTCCTTTTCCAGTAAGTCTTGTTGCAATGATTCTATCATTTGATCTTTCATATCATTAAGCTTGAGGAGATCATTTACCTATTCATCCAATGATTCCAACCTTTCTTCTAGTTTACTTATGTGTACTCTGGTGCAATCAAAAAATTCTTTAAAAAAATTGTCCTTGATTGAATTATCTAGTTTGTTTTTTTGTGTAGCTTGTCAATTTCATGAAGTGCATCATCAATATCATGTTGAATAAGTTCAATTTCATGGTTAGAATTTTTTATTCATTTGTCTCATTTACCCATTATGAATTGCAAATTGAATCACACTTGCTTGTAAAGAAGTAACACAATTTACAAATTGAATCACTCTCGCTTGTAAAGAAGTAACACAACAAATCAGGTATAGGGTACAACTGATCATGCACCTGTATTTTAAACAAAAAATGATAGAAGTGTTAGATACCACTAATCATGCACCCATTTTCAATGACATAAAACCAATATACAAAGAAACATTTTGTCTTAAATAATTCTTGACTTGAATTTTAATTTCCACCTCAATTTCTATTTTACTTTAACTTTGACCTAACTTAACTCTCAACTTCAGCTCTAAACTTTTACTCACTTGTCTTTACTCTAAATTGACTTCATTACATTACATGGTCATTGAACTCATTTAGTATAAATACCATACTAGTCATCTCACACAAAATTATATTCAATAATATTTCGACCTTTACCTTAAACCATGATATCCATCACCTTTATAACCAAGACACCTTTACTTTGACCCAAATATGGACTTTAAAGATGATGAAGAAAGTGTGGCTTTCTTAACACGATGGAGTTAATCTTTCCTATAAATATTTTTAAAAAATCACTTCCATCACATCATTTCATTTCTCAATGAAATACTTTATTATTTTTTTTTAAGTTCTCATTTCCATGGAGTCTTCAAATGAGAAATTATTTTTTTAAATGTAATCTAAACGTTCTAAAAGTTTTATGGCAATTTTTTCAGTTTAAATTTTGCTATCTAATAAAAAATTATTGAATTTGCAGATTTGAATCCTTAATTTACATCACCACATTCCGACCAAAAATAAATAAAACGTTTAATCAACACCTTTTACTTTTATCATAGTGCCTTCTTTACACAGAACTGCTAACTTATTTTTTCAAATCTGAGTCCTCGTTTACAACGCTCAATATGTGGGGTCGACTTTGCATTGCACCAATGTCGAATCATTATGATGGCTTGCTTGCTTTTTCCAGTCTGTGGTGGCTCTATCCCTATCAAAATCAGAAATCAACAGAGGTCGTAATCAAGGCACATTCTTTATTGATTGTGTTGGCTTCTAATTTTTTGAACATCACTTGAATCGTATCTTCCTTTCACTACAAATGATAACTTAAATTTCTTACAGTCGAGGCTTTGATAATTTTTCAAACGGATATGAAATTTGATAAGGTTGATCCACCCTCTCCATAGATACATGGGAGTCGGCCTCTCCTTCTCTTCTCATTCCATGGCTAGGGTTTCTCACCTCAAACTCTCGTCTTCTGCACGTGAGTCTTCCTCGTTAGTGGTTGTTGTTGCCCAACTCTGAAGAAGTGAAGTTCCCTCACTGGATCAAAGACTTCGAATTCAATTTGGAAGACCATGAGAAGATTATTTCTTCACATGAGCAACATGTTGGCGCTCATCACATATCCAGATAGAACTTCCTCCATTACAGTTCTGCAAAGCTGAGATTTTTGCAGGATCACTCACCCATTCTCTCTTATTCTAAATACCAAATGTTGGTAAATTGGGTAGCTAAAACACAAATATACTCACATAAATTAACCTATAAGAACACCAATACCATGAAATATTACATTGTATTGATCTATAATTCTCTCATGATACAATAGAATACAATGAAGTTCCTTATATAGGAATAGGTGATCATAACAAGCATGTTATAATAAGAGTGTTTGTTCAATCATAACTATCTCCACGATATCTTCAATGAGTATCTCCATAAATATATCAAGTGATGTTCATGAGATCATTATCCCTAACTTTTCTCTTTTTCTTCATCTTTAATTCATGCATACACCTTTGTGCATTATATTCGTTTTCACATATTATAATGTCACCATATAATTATCACAAGTATGAATTATTCTTTCAAGAGTTTCTCACAATCAATCATTAACAAATGACCCTCCATGCTCTTTAAATAGAGATCATGGACTAATCGAGTGTTAAGTCACAAATCAATGTAGTCATTACAAGTTGTGGGATCACTTTAAGTCAGGAACATATCATGACTGTCGGATTAAAAATGCATACTAATACATACTAAAGAGACACACTAAGAAACACACTTTAACTTAATGACACATTAGACCAAGTTTATCTTAAGTAACTCCTAAGTTTCTAAGTATCCTAACATATATCATGCGACATTTTTTTTCCGAATAAGTAAGAATTAAATGTCCTTTCCTAGGCATTGCATAACATTTAGATTATGAAACTTTTGTTAAGATTTGGAAGTACTCCCTAGTCTAAAATGTGTGCTAATTGAATAAATATACTTAAATTATTTCCTTGTTTTCTTAAA
>SNQJ01S0153493.1:2968-22754 GCA_010110895.2 Picea sitchensis | reverse complement strand
ATTTAGTTCTATTTGGATTAGAATGTTAGGCTAGTTATGAAAGTACAAGGTTTGGTTTTTAAATTATTTGGTTGGAACACCCAGGGAGGGCCATTGGGAAATGGAGTCAAAGAGTCTGTGTTTAATCAAGGTAGGCTCTACAAAAAACATAACAAGGCAAGATAGGCACCTATCTTGGATTCTTAATATTGATGAGTGATTTGAAAATAAAGGTGAGGGGATCGGATTATACTAGAGAAATTAAGAATTCTGGAATTAACCCTGAAGAAGAAAACATTGAAATTATCCAAAGCCAAGAACACAGTGCACATCAAAATGAAAATTGTCCTTTAGTCTTCTATTGAATAATTCAGAATGGAAACACATAAAATTATAACAGAGAAGGGAGAAACATAAACAAAGGAAAATGTACTTCACCAAAATAAATGACACAAGAATCTTGTCAATGTCTCAACTCTATTACTGATGTTTTGAAAGAAAGGAGACTATGTGAGTTGTGCTACAATATTAGTTCCATCCTTCAAAAAGATCCCAACTGATCAACCATTAATACTTCATAATCATAAGTATTTATAAGTTAGATATTATTTTCAAGATTAACTGTGTAGTGTAAGTCATTAATCTATGACCCATATCCATGAGTATTAGTCGCAACTGACCAACTTACACTATGCAGTTAATCCCAAAAATAATCTCTAATATCTTTCACTACGAAAGCCCATATATGATTATTTATAAGTTGTTTACAATCAATTATGTCACTAATGAGCATGATTTAATTTAGGAAAATCCGAACCAAATTGATTTCAGATTACAAAGATATAGATATCATGTAGATCTCCTCAGATTTTTGGAGCTTGATTATTTGAGGTTCATTGATGATCTGTCTTCACTTCTGTTGTGTTGTTGGACTTTTCTACTAGGTGTCTTGATTCCCTCTAATTTAATTTCCATCTGTCCCTTTGAATAGATTCACCTCCGAAAATTCTGAAAACATAGGGGCCAAGGAAGTCTTTTATTCTCCCAATATGAGATGTCTGTGTAAAATATGGGGGGTTATTTTTGTAAATCATCTTGTTCTGAGAAAAAACCTCTCTTGGTTTTTTGAATTTCATCTCCATTCATCTGGGATCGAGGTTTGAAAAATATGTGTCAAATAGGAAAATCCAGAATCCTGGAAATAAGGGCTTAAATATGTTTTTGATTCTCCCAAACCATGGAACATGTGAAAAACCTGAGAGAGGTTATTGGATTTCATCCCATTTCAGAGAAGCAATGCTTTCGGTTTTCAAAAATACGCCTTCGTTTTCCCAGAACACACCTCGTGAGATAAATGGTCAAAAACGGTTTCGGGATTGGTTTTCGGAGGGGGAAGAGTGGATTTCAGAGCCCCCCTAGGGTGGTAAGTGGTATTCGGGGGGGGGTTCTGAAATCCCATGGAGCTGAAAAGTGGCCATGGTGTTTTCACTTTTCGTACCCCTTGGTTGAGTGATGTAAGGGGGGGGTCCATAATTGTTTTTTTATGTTTTTATTTATTCTTTTTTTTGTTTATTGTTTCGTTTATGTTTTATTGTATTTTGTTTTATTTATGTTTTATTTTATTTATGTTTTATTTTATTTTGTTTTATTTATGTTTTGTTTTTACTTGTTTAATTTTTTTTTAAATTGTTTTATTTTTATTTTGTTTTAATTTTTAAATTGTTTTATATGTTTTTGTTTTTTATTGTATTTTTATTTGTTTTAATTTGTTATGTTTAATTTTTGTTTAATTATCTAATTAATTATTGTTAATTATTAATATCTTTTTAATTTTAATATATTATTACAATAACCTAATTTATAACCTAAACACACTAACCTAATTAATTAACTTTACTAAGCTAATTAATATTAACAATGCCACTAATCATTCATTATTAACCTATTTGTTTTATAGCCTAAGCTTGTTTATTCATGCAGAGACAAAATTGAATGAGGGGTGAAGAAATGGAGGGTGAGGGAATGAAGGGTGCAACAGGGTGATGAAGGATCAGGTGAAATGGATGGAGGGAGAAGCGAAATCAATTGAGCCCAAAAATCCAGGTGTCTTCATCACGAGAGCAATGGAAAATAAATAGTTGAAGAATCAAATTATAGGACCCTAAGAAGACACAAATGTTTACATGATCATGATGGTTGATTCACTTCTATTCGTAGCTCTATATGTTGATAATTTAATAATAACTGGTTGCTCGAATTCAATGATTTTTGTAGTCAAGAGGATTTTGCATGACATGTCCTTGATGAAGGACATGGGTCTAATACATTTCTTCCTTTCTCTCTAGATTAGTTAGGATGCATCAAGAATCAAACTGTATTAGGAAAATTATGCACAAGATCTCCTCGAGAGATTCCACATGTTAGACTACAAGTCTACCCCAACTCCTTTCCTATCAAGAGTCAGAATTGAGAATGGAAGGGACACTCCACTAGTGGACAACACAATTTGTAGATAGCTAGTGGGGTGCTTGCTATATCTCACACACTGTAGACCAAACATATCCTATACAATCCGAGCAGTCTCTCGGTTTATGCAAGAGCCGCATGAGATACATTGGAAAGATACAAATCACATGCTTCTATATGTATAGGGCACCATCACATTTGAGATTCACTATGTATCAGACTCTGCATTGGACCTCATTAGGTTCATTGATTCTAATTAGGATGGAAACAACATTGATCACAAGTCCACATCTAGTTACTCACTCGGTCTAGGTTCTGGGCCCATCTGTTGGTCGAGCAAGAAGTAGCCTTTTGTTTCTCTATATTCAGTCGAGGTAGAGTATAGAGGGGTATTTAACATAACCATTCAAGCTATCTGGATACATCATTTTCTCACTTAGTTGAGCATTCAGTTTCACCGACCGATGGTCATCTGGTGTGAAAACTAGTGAACTATGAATATATATAGAGATCCAATTCAAAGGAAGAAAAGGAAGCACATCGAGAACCACATGCACTACATATAGCACTTAATCCATGAGGGGATCATCAACCTATAGTTATGTCCTTCAATAAAACAGATTGCAAACATCTTCACCAATACCTTCACTGAGCAAAAGTGGCATTCTCTGTGTGGTTGTCTTCGAGTGAAGGACCACGTTTCCTATCAAATGACATTTTTTTCTTTATATACATTGTACCTTGAGGGGGGGGGGGGTTTCCCATGAGGTTTTCCCTCTTTCCTCGTTTATATCAGTGTGTCTTTTGTTTTCGGGTACCTAACATGGCCTCGTTGTCGAGACCCATTCTTTTATTATCACCATAGTTATGTTTCGGGGGGGTGTTGGAGATACTTCACACACACCTAGAATTTATTTCTCCTAAGGTTTTTCCTATGTTTATTAGTCATTATCTAGTCTCCTACATTTTTGGGAGAATATTCCTTTTCCTACATTCTAGGGGAATATTCTCTTCAGTTCACACTTTAGTTGGATCATTTGAGCGGAGTCTTGATGCCACATTGGTTCCATCACCGTGAAACATTGGGATCATCACTGCTAATGCACAGTGTCCTTGGGATTATCACCATAGTGGTGCATTACTAATGCTTTCAGTTAGTTAACTGAAGACTGAGAGACAAGTTGACTTAGACTAGGTGTAGTTTACTACCGTAACTATCAGTGTGTGTCTAGATCACTCTATACTATGAATATGGAACATTGGCTTCCAATGTGCACTAGTTGAGTTATACATAGTATATCATGTGTAAACTATGATTCATTCACTCAGTTAATACAATTCTTTATTCTCTCTCTCTCTCTCGTTTCCATCTTTTCTCATTTTTTTTGCAAACTGTGTATGTCCTTTGCTAGCTAGATCTTATTTGTGCAGGTTCATCCACATTTACAGTGGAAAAATAATTATTTCGTTGTGAAAAATTTATGAGAATTTTACTCAATTATGTAACTGAGTAATTATAATTGTCAATTATATATATGTAGTGATCGACAATATCCCATATTTATTATTATGTAAGTTACCTAGCCCTAAGAGGGGAGCTATAACTTAATAATATTATCCTAATAGGGAATAATATCTATATATATCCCTTTAAGTTCTTGTATGATATACTATTCTATATATCATTATATTAGGGAATAACAAAGAATTTAGTTCCGAGGAAAATAATATAGGGATAACTAGGACTAGTCCCTAATAACTTAATAATGTTAGTTCCTCATTATTTGCATATATTATTATGATGAATCCCTTATTATTAGTTATAGATGGTAGAGTCTAATATAATTGGAAATAAATAATAAAGTATTATTAATCGTATTATAGATGATAATTATAACAACAAAAATGTATTTCATTTCATAATTATGATAATTTATCAACTATTAATATGAATTAATAGTTGGAGATGCCTTATGTTACAAAGGAATATGGCCTATGGATAATCCAGATATCCCTTGGATCTGCCCTTTATCCAATACATATAGAGGTGCTATATTCCCATGGTTCTCCCTAGATCCAAACAATATGTTTCCTATTTTATGCTAAGAGATAGTAAATAGGCATACATTTTCTTTTGAAGATTGTCCTCGCGCATCTTCAACTGGTGTAGTCCTAGAGATCTAGCTCCACTCTCCTTTCAACTTGCTACCTACATACAAGTGACAAACAATACCAATCTAAAATTTTTCTCTAGCGTTAGGAAATCACAATTTCATCTAGATCTATCATGGTCTATTCAATATAAGATCATATCTAACATATATAATTGAACATGAAAAATATCAAAGGGTAAAACCAATGATCTATATTAATACAAAATGGAGAAATACATCAATGTACCTTTTCCTTTAGTATTGATTCATTCTTCTTAGTTCCAGGTTCCCAATGCTCTGTTGACGGATGTAAGTGACACGCCAAAAACTGGAAGGTCAAATCTGGACCGAGGTTGTCTAAATAACCCAGGTTGTTTGGAGTGAGATGACCTGACGTGTTTAATGGCTCTGTTGGCTGACTAAAATCCTAAAGTGATAAAAAGAAAGAAAAACAATCTAAAATAAACTACGATACTATGTACATGAATTTAAATTATTTACAAGTTTAAAACATAAACATGAGCATGTGATTATGAACAGGGTATTTACAATTTGCAATTTTTGGTGGATGTCTTTCGAAATCAATGTTTATTGCAATTGTTTATGAAGTAGATAAAGAAAGAAAATACATTTTATATTTTCTATTTAATAATTTAAAATCTAAGAATTCATACATGTTGATAAGACATAATTTGAAACAAGAATAGGATAACATTCAAAGCCAATTTAAAATGTTCCTATTTCATTAATAAATAAACAAAGAACAAAAATAAAATACGAGCAAAACTAACCTGAGATTAATCAACTACCTAGTTTATGTCTCTGCACAACTCAAACTCCTTGCTATCTTTCCTGTGAGAAAAACCTATAACATGCTTGTGCTAACATTCCCAGAGTAAACTCAAAGGTATTGTTCAGAGAAAAGATATAAAAACCGAGTAATAAACATATAGATCTTGTGATATTGTAATGACTAACACTTATAGTAAGATAAATTTAATATAAAGTATTCATGTAATACATCACTTAACATCAAGCATACATCAATGATATTTAAATGAAATAATGATCACAGATGTAATATATGAACAACAAATTACAAACAAAATTTAAAGTGATGAATAAAATGAAATATCATATGATGATAAGACTAAAGCTGTATAACATATTAACATTCCATAATATAAAAGGCGAAACGTAATGGGAAAGCTCCACGCTGGTCTAAAGCCAAAGAGTGAAGATCTTGTCTATATAGTCTTGAAAGTTGCATGTCCATAATGCGTCCAAATCAAATATATCCTTACTAGCAAGAGTGAACAGTATTTAAACAAATTCAGGATTCAAATGTTCATATCATACAATATAGAGATGAATTCCCCAAAATCAAATAATATTACAAAAATTGCTAATTGAAAACCACTCATACAAGAGTTGGTTTGTTCAAAATTAAACCAAAGTTTGATAAAAAAGGAGAAACTACTCAACATTTGAGTGTATAATTGAAAGTTTTTGCTCCAAGAAATCAACATCACAATCTTCCATTTCCTAAGAATAGAAAAATTGATTTGATATATTAGAAAAAACAATTACTAATTATTATTCAAAAGAGACTGCCTACAGAATCATATATTATGTAGCTAGTGTTATTTTTGGCAAATGAAATCAAAATTCAAATCTACCTATTTCGACTTTGATAACATAATCGAATGAAATCAAAACAAAATCATTTTACCATTAAAAATCATCCAAAAAGGGATCTGAAAGTTCAAAGTTTATAATTGCTTTCAAACTGGTCGTGTTCTTAATGATTACATTTCCAACCCTCTTGATTCATTTATTATCCCTCTTTGTATGTTCCTTGAGATGAAGGTTCTCTTATTTCAATAGAGCATTCTGAGCAGTCAAGGTTTTAATTCGGGCCTGTAAGAGTGAAACATTTGTACAACAACACTCTATTCAGTCGAGGCAGTTATCACAATGTACCGGGAAAATGGCAGATCGACGTGGAACACAATAAAAAAGGGGTGCTTCATTTTTACCTGTGGTTTGTTCTAGATCGTTTTTGATACCGGAAAATCCTTCTGTACCCTTAAGACACAAGGGGAAATTGGTCACAAAATCATACTGTTTAACATGGGTAATAACCTCTCTCCTAGAACACTGAATTTTTGGGTCTTCATGAGCCAAGAAATCCTCTATCTCACGATATGAGCACCGATCATCGATCTCGATCGGATCGATCGAGCTCATATGATTACACTTTCGATTTATTAGTTTTCTAGAAATCAAAAGTCCAACATTCTTATTCCTGAAACTTAAATCCATGCTCTGTGGTTTCTTTCCTTTACATACATTTTTTATAACAGGATTATCATAATTGTTTAAACTAGAATCGTTCATAGGCACATTAGGATCCTTTTATTTTAATTTGGCAATCACTTGTTCTAGAGATATTCTAGCTGAAAACCTACATGATAAATATTTATCCACAAGGGTTTCATTAACAACATAAACTGGTCCGATAAATTATGGGCCCTCAAATGAATTAGCGAATTGGATTTCATCTATTGGTCTGTCTAAGTTAGGGTTTTCAGTTAAAATAGGGTTGGTTGTAGCATCGGCCTGGGTGAATCCATTTCTTGTTAGAAAGGTTTCCCAATTTCCAATTATCTTTGATAGGTGATAAACCAACAAGAGTTTAATGAGTCTGTGGTGAAACAAACTCGAATTGATACCCTATCGTTTCTAACACTTGGACATTTTGTAAAGACTCATCAATAGGTAAAAGGGAATATCCAACCCAAACTCTATGAAATTCATAAGAAAACAGATATGGTAGAGAAAAACCAACTCATATCGGCCTTCACACGTAACAAATTTCTTCAGAATTAAAAGTAGACTATACCATCTAGGTTTTAACAGAGCGATAGGAATAGATTTTATACAACAAGTGGTTTTACGGGAGGTCATGAATAAACTCTACGAGACCTCTTCTATTTTACCATTTTTAAACCACCTCTTGTCTTTTGATTGGAGCCCTATCGCTTTTCTTATGAAATACTCTATCAATTCCAATTGTATGTCCCCAATCTTTGCTCTGAAGTCGTCAAAGGTTTGTGCAAAATCTTTTGCAACCTGGAGATTATAGCCCTCAGACTTCTCGAGGAATACATCCCACCCATGATCCTTTAGGTCATAAATAATGTCATCATGGGATAGTAAATCTTGGCGTTCGTTCGTCTTGATACAGACTATGGGTGTCATTACCACTGTGACAAGGATGCAACATAAATCACTCGGGATAGTTTTAAGTTCCCAATGAACGAGCAACAGAAACAGGTATGAGCAGAAAGTGAAGGCATGAAAATAATAGAGTCTGGTGGCTATCATAACTCGGATAGGAGAGTTAGGTTGAATGAAAAACAGAAGGTTCATATAATTCCAAACCATCTCTCTCGATGAGTGCCAAAACCTATAGAGTACAAAACCCTATGTGCATAATGAATAGCTTCATTAATGTTTTGGGCCAGCAAGGTAAGGAGAAAATGCAAGTACAACATGCTTGTACTCATTGGCATGAATGTTGATATGAAAATTAAACTCATGAGAAGAATATCCATAGTTAACCAAGTTTCTTCATGCATCAAAACATTTCAAAAATGAACTATCGAACCATTGAATTCATAACAACCATAATAATAAAAAAAATCAATAATGGACTAATCAACCATTTCACAAGATTTGAACTTTAATCACATATGGGTGGCTTTTAAAATGATATTTCTAAGGTAAAATATTATGAAAACAATCCAAGTTTTTATGTTTAAATCCATGCATACAGTCATGAATTAAAACTAAAACAAACGAAAATGCAAATGAAAAACTCAATAAGGTAAACTTAACCCAATCACTGCCTTGAAATATTTACAAATAGAAGGTGATGGCAGCTACAAAAAGGTATAGTATCTTTTGATCATGGTAAGTATCTAAAATCATGTGGCTGCCAACATGCTCCTCCTTAGCCTCTTGATCTTCTCTTCCTGTTTTTCCCATATAACCACTATCAAAACTCTTTCTCCTCTTGCTTAATATTTTCATTTCTTATATATATCCTCGGAAGAGGCTTGGGAGAGCTTCTAGATATTATAGAACCCATTATAAAATGAAATGATGTGATTTCCTAGGATCATGCCACGAAGACACAAATCACCCATCTCTTAGCTCTTCATAGCTCATCGAATCTACAAGGTTACATAGATAATCGATTGTTTCACTATACATGACATGCAATGATAATCACATTTTGTATCCTATGAGACCTACGATTACCCTAAGAAAGGACCCAAATCTCAAGCAAGACATGTGATTTGGATTTCATTTTCTACTGGATTCCCTTTTGGCATATTGGGTGGATATTAAGGCTATAACAGATGCCCCCTAATGTGGTAGGTTAGAAAAGGAATGTATGAATGAATCAAATTAAAATAAAATAGTTTCCATGTGAGGAAACATGAGGAGAGAACAAAGGAATTTTGGAGTTCAAAGAGTCCTGCAATCAAACACCAAGGATGAATACATATATAGACCATCAAAAACACACACTGCAGATCCATGAAATGAAATGCTAAACCATGGCCATGAATAATACATAGTGGATCGATGTCATCAATGAGATGATTGATCCAAATTTATGAGTGGAATGAAATAAATAATAGATTGAATACAATAACACAGAGATACAAAGAACAAGAACAAATATACAATGAACAATAACTTCTATTGAATAAATAAAATAGGATGAAACTGTAAAATTGCAAAACTGAAAACAACTTGCTCGAATGGTGGTAGCTATATCTGAGAAGAGATGTGGCTGATATGTGCATCCATATAAGAAGAATGATTGAAATGAGGCTCTAGAGACCTTTTTAACATTACTCATGAATTCTAAAACCTTAGACATCCAAAAACCTAACCCTAGGAGATGAAATGCCAAAATTTATTTGGGTCCTAATGGGTAAGATGGTACCTCAACTTCCCGAGGTCATAAATTTTTCATACGACCTCTGTTTTAGGCACGTGATAGCCTGTTGGAAAGGTATTTTAGAGAAATAGACATTATGTCACCAAAATCCAATGTTGTCTACAGTTTGGCTATGGAAAACCAAAAAAACACTATTTAGGGCCCCAAAACGACCTTGGAAGTACATAAAGATGGACTGACATGAAAAAATCCAAAATAAACTAGTTGGACTAGGTGGGAGACCAAAAATAGCCACATGGTAGTTGTGTAGGGATTCAAACAACCTTGAAAGTTTAAAACCCACAATTACAAAGAATTACATAAGAACGTGTTGAACTAAACATTTCAAAAGGAGCCAGTTGAAATAGGTGGGTGGCCACCAACATCCACTTGGATCAATCGTCCACCCCTTAGGAAGAAATGGTATCCATTGCGTGGAGTGCCCCCATCAGGTGAGGAAATTTCTATTGAATTTGGTCTTGGGTGAGTCATTTTCCTTGGTGTAGGAGTTGCCATGCCTTGACAAACTAATAAAGATGGATCCTCTGCTTGTGAGTTCCCTTGACCTCTATGTCCACTATCTGATCAGCGGATGCCTTTTCCATGCAGTCATGGTTAAGCTCTATTGGTGTCAATTGTTCTGCGATCTCTGAGGTGTCCAATAATGGTGGAAAATATGGTTGGATGAGGTCCACATTGAATATTGGGTGAAATACAAGGAAGGGGTGAGTGTTGAGCTCAAAAGGATTGTCTCCCACAACCTTGGTGATAGTGTAAGGCCCATAGTGAAGTGGAAAGATCTTTCGATGGGGCCTTGTAAGGTGTTATTTCTGAAAATGTAAACAAACCTTGTCTCCCACCTGAAACTTATGCAGTACCCATGGTTGATCATGGTACTACTTGTAATTAGCATTTCCTTTCTAAAAAATCTCATGGACCTATTGGCGAATGTGTTGAATCGTCTCAATGAATCTGGTGGATTTATTGACCTCATACTGGACATGAGAATATTTTGGCTATGTGGTTGCAAGAGGTAGTGCAATATCAATGCCTCCCAAGGGTTGGAATCCTAGCCCCACCTAAAATGAGCTATGGTCAGTGGATCTATGGAGAATGATGTTGTAGCTATGATAAACATAGGGAGGAATCTCATCCAATGTATGCAGATGCTTAGAGTTATACATGTGTAGGATGTGCAAAATCATCTGATTGATGACCTTTGTTTGACCATCGGTTTGAGGGTGAAAGAAAGTGGATTTAGTGAGCTTGGTGTCCAACAATGACCAGAGACTCGACCAAAATGTGTTGAGGAATTGACTGTCTTGATCAGATATGATTCTTTGTGGTATACCAAAATGGAGCCACAATCATTTGAAGAAGAGCTTGGCAGTATCTTCTGCGACAATACTCTTCTTGCAGGCTGTGAGAATGGCCATCTTTGAAAACCGATCAACCACCAAAAATATGAAATCATTTCCTTTCTTGGTGGACGGAAGGATATACATGTAATCCATAGAAATGGATTCCCAAGGCCTCTCAGGAGTAGGAAGAGAGGTGTGTAATCCTTGATTCTTGATGGCTAGCTTGGAAATGGCACATGCAATGCAAGATATGATATACATGATGACTTCTTGTCAAAGTTTTGGCCAATAAAATGTTTCTATAGAATGATCACAGTTTTCTCCATGCCAAAATTTCCTTCCATCCGACTGTAGTGAGCCTCCCAAACAAGCTCTTCACGCTCACTTGCAAGAACACAAAGGTGGCCCAGATGGCATAAAAATTTGTCCTGAATGTGAAAATTGGTGACATTTTCACTTGTACCCAAGAGCTGATAGGTGGTGGAAAAGTCAGGATATTGCTAATAAAGTTGGGGCCACTCATATGCCTCATCCCCACAAGAATGGATCATGGTGATAAGTGCAACCACGAGAGGTCGACTGAGGTAGTCAACGACAATATTTGTGCTCCCTGTCTTATACTTGATGTTGAGATGGAACTATTGTAGGTATGTCGACCACTTATGATGGCGGTCATTCTGCAACTTCCCCTATTTCTGTATGAAATGAAGAGGCTTGTGATCAGTGTGGATGATTGTCTCCTTTCCCATAATGTAATATTTCAATTGACGATAGGATTGTACAATGGAATACATTTCCTTGTCATAGGTGGGGTATTTCTAGATAGTATCTAAGAGTGTATCACTATGGTATGCTACTGGATGACCATGTCGAGTGAGAAATGCACCTACAACATAGTAAGATGCATTAGTCTCAATGTCAAATGGTTGTTGCAAATCAAGTAAGGAGAGTACTAGAGTTGAGCACAAGAGATTCTTCAGATCATCAAATTCTTTTTGTTCTACCTTCCCCCATGTGAAATTTTCCTTTCCATCACCCTTGGTAACTTAGCTGAGGGACCATGCAATATGGGAGAATCCCAACATGAACCATTGGTAGAAGTTGGCAAGCCCCAAGAAGCTTTGAATCTCTGTTAGTGTAGTCGGGGCTGGATAGTCACAAATGAATTGGATCTTAGCTGGATCCACATGTACCCCATTTTCATAAAAAATGTAGCCCAGGTATTGGACCTTGTTCATGCCAAAGGAGCATTTTTCCAAGTTGGCATATATCTTGTGTTGTCATAGAGTGCTCAAAACCTGTTGAATATGCTACATGTGATCCTCAGAATTTCTATAGAAGATGAGGAGGTCATCCAGATATACCACAACAAAAGAGTTGGTGAAGGGTCTCAATACATCATCCATGAACCTCATGAAATTTATAAGTGTATTTGTTAGGGAAAAGGGCATGATCAACCATTCGAAGAGACCTTCTTTACATTTGAAAGTTGACTTACATATATTAGTCAGTTTGATGGGAACCTGGTGGTAGCCACACTTTAGGTTAATATTTTTGAAGAACATGGCCCCATTGAGTTGGTCAAGAAGGTCATCAATTTTGGGAAATTGGTACCGGTTCTTGACTGTGATTTTGTTTAATGCTCTGTAAACAATGCAGAGCCACCAGGCAATCAGGCTTCTGCAAGGGGAGGATTTGGGTCTGATGTGCCCCTTTTGAAGGAACACTTGGATCTAATGCTTGAATTCATCAATTTCCATAATTGAGCGATGATAAACTGGTGCATTATGCATAGGTGCACCAGGGGTTAGATCAATTGGATGCTTGACTTGGTAGTGCATTGGTACCCCGGTGGATGAGTAGAATATTTCTTTGTACTCTTCCACGATTTCATTCACTTGATTTTGTTGCAAAGAGAGGCTCTGTGTAGAGGTCATATATGTCGCAACCACCTTCTTCTTACTATGACAATGGATCATAAAGAAGACAAACTTACCAGTCGTTGAAATGACGTTATTTCATTTCTCAATAAAGATTAAAGAAATAGCGGTAGGAGACACTACCTCTGGTCTCCTATACAATTGTCTACCAAAAGTAATAATAAAATTATGGGGTTTAGACTCATACATAGCATGTCTCTTCAAAAAATGTGGTTTCCTTAAAATAACACCACAAAATTCAAGGGGAGCAATATCACACAATGCCTCATCTTTGNTCCTATACAATTGTCTACCAAAAGTAATAATAAAATTATGGGGTTTAGACTCATACATAGCATGTCTCTTCAAAAAATGTGGTTTCCTTAAAATAACACCACAAAATTCAAGGGGAGCAATATCACACAATGCCTCATCTTTGAAGGGATTGATGTCATAGGGAAGGCAACATTCTTGGTTGACACAAAGATCTCTTCATTGGAAAAGCTAGCTGATGGTGTAGGGATGTAGGTGTAGTTTCATCGAAAGGTCCAACCACTTGATGACCTCTATTGAGATCAGGTTCTTCTAACTTCCTCTATCAACAATGAAATGAAGTGGATACCCCTTTACCCACATATATGAGTGATAGAGGCCTTCCCATTCCTCTAGTTCTTTTTGTTCACTTGGTTGGAATTTGGTGGTAGAAATAGTGGTGCTGGGTTTGAAATCGATAATTTTCTTCCCTCCTTCTGGATTTGATTGTGAGTCAGAATTTGCCTCTGACTCAGAATATTTCAGCTTGACCACCAGTGACTACTTGGAGCGACATTCTTCGGTGTTCTGCCAGGGGATTTTATGGTATTCACACCACTTTCCCATGTCCTTCTTCGACTTCTCATTACCCATCTTGTGATGCGGCTTGGACTGGTTGTCATGAGAGTGGCCATATTTGCTTTGTCCCTTGTTTAGTGGGTTGGGGCCTCCTTTTTCCTGCTTCGACTGTGAGGATTTTGCAGATCCAAACTCTTGCCTCTTCTGCTTAAATTTCTTCTTGATCTCGACAACATATCTATAATACTTACCCAATGATGTGATGTACAGAAAATACATTCCTATTTTAATGTATCTATGTATAAACCCATGGTATTTGAGCACCAGATGTTGTTCAGAGTCTTTGATAACCAATTTGGTGCATAGGGTATGGAAAATATTGGTGAAATATGGTATTGTTTATTCCCTTTATTAACATAGAATGGTCCATCTTGTGTATTGGTCCTTGTAGCATCCAATAGGGTAGTATTTTTCTTTAATGGAATCCGTGAAGGAATCCCATGTGGGGAAGACCACAGATATTACAGATTCCTCTATGGCCCTTTGCTTAGAGTAAGTATCCCACCAGTCGTTAACATGGGGGATGACCTTGAGGAGTGAAAACGTATTTTGTTTCCTTATCGGAAAAATTGTGGATTAAAAAATACCCTTCAAGAAGATTCAACCATTTACCTAAAACATCCACATATATTATTTCTTCAAAAAATGAAATATCAAAATTTACTTGTACCTTGAACTTGGTTGCATGGCCTCTTGATGAATATGTATCTCTTGTGGGTAGCCATCGAAGGATCTATGCAAAATTTTCCATCATTTTGTTCCTTTGTTGCACAAGAGATCCCTCAAACAATAGTTTAAAAGGATCTTCTTATCCATAATATTTCTTCTCATCCCCCATGAGTTTATTTTTGTCTCGGTGTGACTGATCTTGCAAAGGATTGACTGGCTCGAGTCCCAACTTGTTGTACCCAGATCTTGTCAGGGACATGTACGAAGAAAAATAAATGAAGAGCAGACCACTCTGATACCACTGATCCAGATTTATGAGTGGAACGAAATAAATAACAAAATTAATACAACAACAAAGAGATATGAATAACAAAAACAAATATCCAATGAACCATAACTTCTATTAAATATATAAAATAGGCTAAAACTGTAAAACTATAGAAATAAAAGCAACTTGCTCTAATCGTGGTAGCTATCTATGAGAAGAGATGTGGTTGATGCACGCATACATATGAGAAGAATGATTACAGTGAGGATCTAGAGGCCTTTCTAACATTACTCATGAATTCAAAAACCCTATGCATCCAAAAAGCTAACCCTAGGAGATGAAACACCAAAAGTTATGTGGACCCCGATGGGTAACCTGGTACCTCAACTTCCCGGGGCCATAACATTTGCATACGACCTTTGTTTTAGGTGCATGATATCCCGTTGGAAATGTATTTTCAAGAACTACACATTATGCCATCAATATCTAGCTATTTTTATATTTTTATAGTGTAAATCCAAACAAACATTGTTTAGGGACCCAAAACGGCCATGGAAGTACATAAATATGTAATGCCATGAAAAATTCCAAAATAAGCCAGTTAAATTAGGTGGGAGGCCACCAATCTACTCCTGGTAGATGTTTAGGGATTAAGACATCCATGAAAGTGTAGAACCCATAATTACAAATAATTAAAGAAGAACATGCTAAACTAAAACTGTCAGAAGGAGCTAGTTGGAATAGGTTGGTGGCCACCAATATCCACCTGGATCAATCATAGCCATGAGACAATACATTGTGGATCTCTGTCATGTATATAATGATAGCCACCAATAATTACAATGTCTATCTATGAAACACCATATATATATATATATATATATCACTTATCCAAGAGAACTATGAAGAATTTGGGGGAACTTTCCTGAATTCTCATTGTCTTCCTCATATATATATATATGAGGAAGACACTGAGAATTGAGGAAAGTTCCCCCAAATTATTCATAGTTCTCTTGGATAAGTGATAAAATCCATTGCAAATTGGGAGGGGTTGTTGTAAAGGAATAATGTTTCCCTGACCCCAAGGTATTCATCCCAAATTATGATGGTACAAATCTACATCATGAAAATAGATGAACTTATGTCAAGCATGCTAGAAACCATCTGATTACTGATCATTGATGTATATTGTTAAATGATACGAGGGGACCACCGATGAGGAAGATGGACTGCAAGGTACCTAGTACAATATAGTGACTGCGAATAGAGGATTTTATGTCAAATACTCGTAGAATCAATTGATCATGAGTCAATGATGTAAAACCACTATCGATCATGAGGAGGCCAAACACTAATGACTGCAAGGTCCAAGGTACTAGCTAGTTTTTAGATCCATTTTCTAGATAATGTGATAAAGTTCATAAGAAGAGATCTGTCGAAGTAGGTTCTTAATGTATCCCCCATAAATTGACACAAAACATACACCGAGAGATGATGTGAAGAGAGAGTATCACCAAGTACAACTCGCATAAGGATGGTTGACTCTGGAAGTCAACAAAACAACAAATGGCTGACTCAGGATTAAACTTCCCTTGAACATATATCATCACACAATGGTGACTTGGAAGCAAGACACAAGATATGGATGAATATAGTGCAACAACACAGAAGGCATTGAAGCACTCTCCATGATGATTGGAAGACATGGAAAATTTTAGGGGCTAAATTTCTCCCATGGGCTAATTTTACATGATTTTTCCCAAAAAAATATTCGCCATTCTAAAAATGATTCACCCAAATTATATAGGATAAAATTATTTACCTTGAAGATAGACAAAATTTTATAGAAACTATATAAATCTTTATAAATTTGAATATTTTTAAAAAATATCACCAAACATTTTATAGTTGGCATATTAAGAACTAGTAATATTCAACAAGGTTTCTACACTTTAAAATAAAGTTCCATCCTCAAAATCATCCCTGCTGGAAGAGTAACCATTCAAAGGAGTGTCTCTAACACATATTATTGGAACGAATCCTAGGAAAGCTAAAACCCAATTGTGTGATGAGGACTAAAACAAGTGCCATGTTCAAAGGAAACTAGAATAATGTTGCCATTTTGAGAATAGACCAATGGTGAAAACCCCCAACTCTTTTCTTTTTGTTTTATGTCTTCTTTATGGTTTAACGAGCATGAAAGAATGACACAATTATGCTCGATATGTACCCTTTTTGTGTCCTTTTACACATCCTAAGAAGAGATAAAAGTGTACTCGATAATGTGTTTTTAGTTTTCTTTTACGAGTCCAAAAAACATATAAAATTGTACTTGTTTGTAGAGAACGAGTGGCTTAACAACATGCTCCTATGTTCCATGAAAAGGGAACCAACATAAGTTATAAAATTATGAAACTCTAGAGATCTAGAATTCGATGAGAAAAATAATACTAATCCAATGAATTTGAAAATAAACAAAGAAGAGAGAGAGAGAGAGAAGAATTTACTTCACAAGAATGAATGTATTCACAATATATTCGAAATCACAATGAGATCAATCCAATATGTAGAGAGGAATTGATCTTGTCACTAATAATAGCAAGTGCCACTAAAAGTAGTGTAACAATGGATAAAGAAGATTCCTAAACCTCTAAAATAGATAACCCACACCTAACATGAGTATGATAGGACGAAAAGTGCGAGTTTACTAACTAATTAGCTAAACATGCAAAGTTTACTAAAGAAAGGGGGCAAATCCCTAAAATCAAGGGATAGTTTCCTTGATTTAAGGAGGAAGTGTGATCTCCTTCCTTTAGGTGTTTAAACTTTGCATGGAGGTTGGAAAGGAGTTATTAAGTGGAGTTCTAACTAAAGAATGCAAAGTTAACTCTCTAAACTTAAGAAAAACTCCCTAAAATCAAAGAAGGTGTTTCCTACCCTCTCTAGAAAGTCAAATCAAGTGAGGAAAAATGAATTGGAATGCATTAACCAAGGTCTAGGTGCCTAAGACAAGTAATATACCGAGTAAATTTCGGATTATTCTCTAACACCCCCCCTTAAGCCTAACTGTAGTGACATAATAAGAAAAATGTAAGTCCCGACTACTAGGTCATTTTAGGTACTCAATACAATAATGAACCCCTCATAAAATGAGGAAAGAGGGAAAAAATCATGGAAAAACTCTCCCCTCCCCCAAAAGAGGATGCATAAAAAAATATGAGAAGGAACAAAAAGAAGTTGCTAAGTAACCTTGTCCTTCACTCCAGGAAGACCTCGCAATTGTGCAAGTTTGTGCTTGTTGAAGATTTTGTTGAAGAAGTAGATGTCTACATGTATATGATGAAGTCGATGAACCGTTGAGATTTCCACACATATCCACTTTCTCTTCTTGTAATGAAGAGTATACAAGTAAAGCTTGGATTCAATTTTGAAAATCATGCAACCATTTTCGGAAAAAAAACGCTGAAATTTTGTTGATTTTAAAATGATCATAACTTCACTTCCCGGACTCCATTTCGAACGATTTTGTTTTTGAAATTGGGTATTTTTCCGAGAGGAATTCAAATATACAAATTGTTTCTGAAAATTTAGCTCATAAAATATCAATATTGAATCTAATGTGAGTGTCTCCCTTTTTGTCTCCTCAGATGCATGCAAGGCACATGGAAAAGTGTCTACATGTGACCCCTGAGATGCATGCCATATATGTTCCACACGAAATTCAAAAAAAATAAATATGAAATGGAGTAGACATCATATGCAATTAGTGGAATACAAATTTGTGCAGATACATTTGTAGAAGAGTCTTCAGAATAAGAGGCTTGATCTTCTGATGGTTTCTCTTCTGGCTCTATCTTTCCAATCCCCTACACACACTCTTCACAATATTATTTTTTCCCGAATAGAACCTCCAATATGGTCCATAATTCATTTGGAGTTGAGTCTTGTGAGACATCATATATTTTGTGAAGAATTTCTAGATAAATAGACAAGCAAATACATCCTATGGCCATATCTTGTCTATTGAGAAAGTTTATTTTCTCAACGATGGAATCAGGCTCTACTTCCATTGCCATAGTTATCTGGTAGAGACCTTTGCTTTGGAGAAAAAGGGCGATCTCATATTTCAATTCAAAGTATTTCAATGGAGTTAGGACAACATGCTTCGGCCGAAGGTGTCGATCCATTGATTTTTGTTTCCTCCTTTGATGATCTTTCAGCTACAAATAAAACTAGTATACCTCTCCCTGAGATTCCCTGAGGCTCTGATACCATGTAAAATTATGAGACCCAAGAGATCTAGAATTCGATGAGAAAAATAATACTAATCCAATGAATTTTAAAATAAACAAAGAAGAGAGAGATACAAAATAATTTACTCCACAAGAATGAATGTATTCACAATAACTTTGAAATTACAGTGAGATCAATCCAATATGTAGAGAGGAATTGATCTTGTCACTAATAATAGCAAGTGCCACTAAAAGCAGTGTAAAAATGGCTAAAGAACATGCCTAAACCTATAAAATAGATAAACCACACCTAACATGAGTATGATAGGATGAAAAGTGCGATTTTGCTAACTAATTAGTTAAACATGCAAAGTTTACTAAAGAAAGGGGGTAAATCCGTAAAATCAAGGGACATTTTCCTTGATTTAAGGAGGAAGTGCACTCTCCTTCCTTTAGGTGTTTAAAATTTGCATGGAGGTTGGAAATGAGTTATTAGGTGGATTTATAACTAAATAACTCAAATTTAACTCCCTAAACTTAAGGAAATCTCCCTAAAATAAAGGAAGGTGTCTCCTACCCTCTCTAGAAAGTCAAATCAAGTGAGGAAAAATGCATTGGAATGCATTAACCAAGGTCTAGGTGACTAACACAAGTAATAGACCAAGGGAAGTTAGGATTATGCTCTAACACCCTCCCTTAAGCCTAACTGTAGTGACATAATGAGAAAATATGAGTCTCAGCTATTAAGCCATTTTAGGTACTCAATACAATAATGAACCCCTCATAAAACGAGGAAAGAGGGAAAATTTCATGGGAACCCCCCCCCCC
>SNQJ01S0153492.1:0-22788 GCA_010110895.2 Picea sitchensis | reverse complement strand
CTACACTTGGACTTGAGCAACAACCATAAAAAGAAACTATGTAATCTAAAATCAATTAGACATTTTTATTTTTATAGTGAACCAACATTAGATAGGCTTAGGGCCTTGGATTAGGATTGGAGAGTAAACTCTCTAAGGCCATGAAATGAAACTTAGGATTCATTAAAGAGTGATAAACACATTATTGCAACCAATGTGTGAGGAAGCTCCTCTAATGTATAAGTCAAGCACGAGGTCACATCGGGGAAAGTATGGAGATTACCCCTCTCTTCTTGTTTTGGTGTTTGCGATATCGCTTTGATTGCTACGTATATGGGGGTTTCGTTGGTTTACACCTTCAGATATTTAGGCTTAGGTACCTGACCTTACGTGCAATCAGACTTACAACTATTCACCTGATCATTGATTGAGAGGGGGTAGCCTTAGTGACTTTTCCTAGGTAGCCACATAGGTGACTACAGGTGGGACGTGCATGTAGACCTAGGGAAGGCGTTCGTTCACAGTATCAGTTCCCCCAGAGGGTTCCCACCTTAATAAAGGTTACTTTCTCCAGTCAGGGTTTTTTCACATAACGCGTCGTAAATTCTCCTCATACCTTCACTATCCAATATTGTGGGGACTTCATCTCCCCCATAGGGCTAGTTTTTGGAAGGCCCCTGAGCCAATTGGTTTTCTTGTTGTTAGCCTAGATTTTATTATGGGTGTGTTCTTTGATTCCGAGTCTAGGTTGAACTCAGGTTGAATTGTGTTTGGATCTCCACTTATTACATTCATTATGGTTGAATCACCGCATCGGTCCCACCGACTACGAGGAATTAAGCCTATTACAAAGGTGCAACCACCTCTAAAGAGGTGCAAGGTAGTTGATAAGGAATTTAAAGGGTCTTATATTTTGTTTGAAAAGACCGGTTTTGTTGAAGTGGAGGTGGTCGATGAAGGTCCTCCACCAAATTTTAATCATCCTTTAACTGATCCAAACGCACCTATACTTGTCCAAGTGAGGGAAATTTTCAATGAGCCTTTATCTTTGTTTATTCATCCTCCCACCATGTCAAGACCTAGTGTTTCATCTAGTGTAGTTGAGCCTACAAGCCCATCATCAAGTGGTACTGGGGATAATCCCCTCAAGGGAGTCCTAGTGATGTCCACATTACCACCCCTTAGCTCCATTGGGCCTACATTGTTCATACCATTTTCAATAGGTCCCTCTATTTGGGTGATGTCCGTTGTGTCATATTTTCCATCTGTTAGTATACCTAGCATTCCTACACCCATCCCATCCACTTCAATGCCCACTTATGGATCCTTTTTCGGTGGGGCACCAAGCTTTGGTTTCAACATGGTAGGTGGAATTCCTTCTGCATCCACCAATATTATGAGTGGCCCAACATCATCAGATGCGGTTGTGCATTTTTTGGTGGATTTTTTATAGTGTTCTTGGGTTTGTCCCTAGTCAAGTTGGGGGAAGAAGTACCTCTAGAGGTTTTTAATTTCCTTAGGTTAGCACACCCTTCCTTGGGGGCACATCCCTTAAGGGAAAATTTTCTCCATGGGGAGGCTTTCCCTTTGTTAACACATCCGATCATGGGGGTTTCTTCCCCAAGACTAACTTTGGGAATGTTTTTCCTAGAGGGTCCACATTTACCCTCAGGGGAGACCCCCCTATGGGGCATGTTTGGTCTTGGGAGTACTCATGCTCCTGGAAGTGCCACCATCCCAGGGGGAACTCACTCTTTAGAATCTCCCCAACCCTCCAACAATACTAATATAAGGGGACTGCAAGGTCCATTTGGGACAACAAAGACTTCACCTCCCTCTCAGTATTCATTTTCACCGTTTCCTTTCCCCACAGTGTTAGGGTTACTAGATTTTTCATGGTTAACGAATGACCTTATTTCCCACAGCCCGTCATGGTCAAAAATTCCTTCCAAGTTTCCATCGAATATCCCAAAGTTCGATGGTAATCCGGGAGAATACCCCTCTACAAACATCATGACATACCACTTATGGTGTTCATCCAACTAGTTGATGGGTGATAGTGCAAGGGTGATTGGAGATACCGCCAAATGGTACATTGAATTAAAAGGTAGTTCCTTTAAAATATTCAGTGACATGGAAATGGTGTTCTTAATGCATTACCAATTGCCCATTCGGTATGAGATAGGAACAAATCTCTTGAATTTGTTGCATCAAGATAATTCCACTCACATTTGTTATCATATACATGAGTGGAGACAAAGACATAGGATGATTAAGATTCAAATTCCAGACAAAGTCCTTATGGATTGGTTCACCAAGTCCTTCCTACCACCCGAGGAGTAGGCCATTTTGCATGCCCAACACTTGGACTTGATCTATTCGTAGTTGGGTACACTTTATGATATCATCCCAAATTCTCCTTGGTCATTGAATGATCCAAAGAAACCAAACCCAGGATCCCATTCTAATGGTGTGGTTGGTTATGTTGCGCATACCTCTATAAACTCACACCCATCGAATCCACACAACTGAAGAATCCTCAGCAAACTGGAGGAAAGAAGAAAAGGAACAAGAAAAATAATTCCAACAAGGGACTGCCCCCACCCAAAACACCCAAGAGGGGGGCACTCAAGAAAATATAAAGAGTCAGTTTCCATACATAATTTGTGTAGAGGACCATCCCACTCACCAGTGTCCTTAAAAGTATCATTTCCATAGATTTTTGGCACAATATCACCCCTCCCAATAGATTTCTATATTAACCCATCCTTTCCACCCTCGACCTCAAAACATGGTTGTGACAAATCCTTCCCCACCACAATGGAACATAGAGGGTACCCCTCGCCAAGAGGGGTTTTCCTTGAATTTTTACATTTTCATGTGTGGCCAAACAGTTAATTTGCAAACTAGGGTCAAAAACTGTGACATTTTTTAGCCTTCCAATGATGCCCCAGAAGCAACATCTTCTTCCCATCCTAGTGTCCCTATTCAAATAGAGAAGCCATATTTTTACGCACCACTTTATTCCTCAAAGGGTTTTCTTCGACACGGGACACATAATCCCAACACGCATGTTTCCCATAACTATAATATTGTGGAAGACTTGACCCGAGCACCATGTGCAATGTCTACATTTGAAGTCCCCCAAAGCTACCCCATGCAATGGAAAGCCTTGTTGTTAGCCATAGGTGGGATTTATCCCTCAGAGTAAAGTTTGATACCTTTGATTCTTCTTAGGTTATTCATAGGCTCTCCCATCAAGTTTCTTTCCATATCATAGTGAGATCGTTGGGAAAAAACATCTATCGAACAATGGTGGATGAAGGAGCCTCGAATTGAATCTTGTATATTTCTTGTTAGAAGGCCCTTAGCCTTCATAATCTTAATACATCTACAATACTATTAAAAGTGTTCAATGGAAACATGTTCGAATCCCATGGAATAATCACCGTCTTACCCATTGAGTTAGGTGGTAAGACTATCTCTATTGATGTGGAGGTTTTCGACGCACCTCTTGAGTACAATCTATTACTCAGGTGTACTTGGTTCTACAAGATGATTATAGTAGTATCATCAGTATTTAGGGTCCTACACTTCCCTCGTCAAGGGAAAATAGTGATGATATATTAGCTTACATTTTATACCCTAGACCTTGGATCCAATACAGGGTCTAATGTACCCTTTGTCAATACCACATAGTCTTATATGAATGTTGGTGAAAGGATGTTCAAATATCCTTCGTTGATGGGAATTTTTCTCCTTCCCCCACCATATCCCACTGCAAACATAGCTCTTGTCAACATGATTTCCTCATCTACCAGTGGATCCCTCAGGTCATTTGATCCTTGGCCGGAACCTCATCCCAAGGATGTTGACTCATATGGAGCTTCCTTTCCTCCCACCACGGTTGATATTGTCTATATGAAAATCCCATCAACATCTATTAATACTAGTCTAGAACTCCATCCTCATATGGAATGTGATCAATCTACTTCACCTAACTGAGTTGTTGACTCTCCAAGATCGCATAACACCCTTGATTTTGAGTTTCCTTCAGAAAAGGTCATCCTGGAAGTCTTAGATTCAATAGACAAACCTAGGAAAGATGAGCATCATCAATAATCCATCCTCCCTAGTTCAAAACCAATGAGGTTTAACATGATGAGTCTCCATCCAAGACTGGGGGAATTTGTTGGGGCACCCATTAGCCCTCTTAGTATTGACCCTTTTCTACCTCAAATATATTTTTATAAACTTGCCACCAAATCTTTTGCTTCCCCTTCCATAGAAGATTCATGTTTGGTACTTCCTTCAAGTCTTGATGGGTCCCATAAAGGAGCCATCATATCTCATGAAACCGATCACAATGAGTATCTTTGTATATGGAAATTTTATCCTATTTGGCATGCCCCGACATGGTATGCCATATGATATCGACAATGGATCATGAGTTCATCGTAGACGATCAAGATCCTTATAATGAGCCTAGAAATGAGCTCTAATTGGTGTAAATCATAAATATGGGTAGTGCCTTGTACATAGGTGTGTGATGTGAGTGATTTTTTTTTTCATATAACATATCCAAAAAATCCAAGAATGTTTTATTTTTTGAGATTTCACTATGCATTTTGACCCCCATAATCTAGTTTACACGTGTTGACAAGATTATAGGTATTTTTTTATGAATATGGTGACAACCGCTGAACTTGAGGTACATGTTCCCCAATTGGCATATAGGAATTAAGTTTTTCCTTGCATTCCCTGCCTTGCATTATTAACTATCTATCCTGCCAACATTATGCCTTAGGTTCGAACCTGGCTGCAAGGATGATTTTAAGGATGGAAATTCATAGTAAAATGTAGAAACATGGGCTAATCTTACTAGTCCTTAATATGAAAAATGTAAAATGTTTCACGATAGTTTTGTAAAAATATTAAAATTTCTAAGGATTTTATATAGTTTCTATAACATTTTGGCGATTTTTAAGGTAAAATAATTTTATTCGGTAGAATTTGGGCGAATTGTTTTTAGAAAAAATGGAAATAAGCGAATCTTTTTTGGGGAAAAACCATGGAAAATTAGCCCATTTGCGAAATTTAGCCCCTAAAATCATCTATGCCTGGTTGGTTGCAACACTAGCCACTCCTTTTGCACATCATAACTAGTATGGTAATTCATACCATTCATGGGATCCATAGTTAGCACTTGGATTGACATCCGGTGCCCATGCTACAATTTCCTGTAGGCCCGGGAGCCCTCCTTTAGCCCCGTCATGACTTGAATATTGGGCCTCATTTTTCTCTCTCCATCTATATTCTGGCCACATCTCATGGGGGTTCCAAAAAAAAAGTGTATTGTTTCTTAATGGTCTCCTATGAATTTGTTTCTTGCATCATGCCTCCCACTGTTGCTCTGATGTTTTCCCATATCTTGCTTACTGCTATTGCAGTAGCCTTGACCATCCAACTCTTGCATTATTTGGCCTCTGTTTTGCATCCATCTACCTAGGGAGAGAACAACTACTAAGAGTGGATCTCACTTTCCTATACCATTTGCATTCATTTTTCTTAGATTGGTTCCATGCACTTGGAACATAGGATCATGTTGCTAAGCCACTCATTCTCTCCCAATGAGTACACTTTTATCTCTTTTTTGGACTTGTTAAAGTACATGAAAAAGACACATCACGGGTATCCTTTTAACTCTTTTTTGGGATCGTTAAAATAGAATGAAAAAGACACAATCGAGCATACTTGTGTCACTCTTTCATTATCATTAAAACATGAAGAAAACCAAGCATACTTTTATTCCTCTTTCGTGCTCGTTAAGCCATGAAGGAGGCAAAAAATACAAAAAAAAAATCAAAAAAAGAGGGGGGGGTGGGGTTTCACCATTGGTCTATTATCAAAATGGCAGTCTCAGTCGAGTCACCCTTGAAAATGGCACCTTTTTGAGTCCTCATCATACAATTGGGTTTTAGCTTGCCTAGGATCGATCCCAATAATATGAGTCAGAGATACTCCTTCAACTAGTTACTCTTCATGTCATCATAGAGAGTGCTTTAATTCCTCTTGCGCTATTGCACTATATTCGTCCAGATCTTGTGTCTTGTTGCCAAGTCACCATTGTGTCATGCTATATGTTCAAGGGAATTTTAAGCTTGATTCAACCATCTGTTGTTTTGTTAACTTTTTGAGTCAGTCATCCATGTTTTAGTTGCACTTAGTGATACTCTCTCTTCACATCATCCCTTGATGTATGTTTTGTGTCAATTTATGGGGAATACATCAAGTCCCTCCTTCGATGGATATATTGATATCGAATTCAACACATTATATAGGAGAGGGATCTAGAAACCAAATAGTATCTTAGAGATTATAGTCCTCAATGGAAAGCCTCCTTGTGATCAAAAGTGGATTTACATCATTGAACCCTAATTGATTGATTCTACAAGTGTTCGAAACCAACTCATCTATTCACACTCGCTAGATTGTACTAGGTACCTTGGGGTCCATCTTCATCATAGATGGGTCCCATTGCATATGTTAATGGTATATATAAATGAACAGTAATCAAATGATTTCAGCCATGCTCGACATCAACCCATCTATTCGCATGATGTAGATGTGTACCATTAGGGTTTGGGATGAATACCTTGGGTTTTGGGACACATCATTCTGTTACAACATCCATTTCCAAGTTGTGATGGAGTATATCACTAGTATATTAGTGCATTGAAGACTTCAGGCACATTCTCTTTAGTTCTTGTTGTCTTCCTGATATCTATATGTTGTGTCATAAATAGTTCTATTATGGGACAAAATATCACAGGGATCTTACTAAATACATAGCGAAATATCCCTAGGATCAGCCTAGTAATCCTAGATATAAGAGGGTTTATAATTCTATGGTTTCCCTATATATAGATTCAAACACATGGATTCATACTAACCTAAGGAGTGGTGGATATTTTATACCTTTATCTGTAGGTTGTCCTTTGTATATCCTGGATGTAGTAGACATGAAAATCGATATCCAATATCCACAACGTGCTTCCTGCACACAAAACACAATCAATACCTCTTTACCTCTATACCCAGGATTAGAATCCTAGATCTAACTTGCTTCTATTCATATTTATAATGGAATGAATCAGATATAAACATTCATGAACTTAACGCAAATGACATGAAGGAAAACCATTGATCTATTAATTAAAACATAGATAACACATACAATGTGATACTTTGATGAAGATGCATCCTCCCTTGAATCCTTCCTCCTTGCTTATCCCTTTAGCTTCTAGGTTGGGATAGGATCACTAACTTATGGCTGTGATGGATAGGACAAGAACCTCTGCAAATGGAAAACATAACAACACTTATGAATCCCCCCCCCCCTTTCCCAATACTTTCCTTTGTTATATATATCTTTTGAGGAGGCTTGGGAGAGCTTCTATATCTTATAGAGACCACTAGAGACTGGAATGATGTGAGTTACTAGGTCCTTGACACAAAGATACAACTCATCCTTCACCTATCTCCTCATAAATCCCAACTCTAGAAGTTTCATGGGTCATCACATGTTGAATTTTTTTTTCATGTGAGGGTCATCACTTATTTTCCCCTATGTGTCTAACGATGATACTCAAAAAGGGCTCAAATCTTAGGCAAAATGTGCATTTTGGATTACATATTCTCATGGATTTCCTTCTAGCCTGTAGGGTGGAAATTAAGGCTATAGAATTCATGCACATGTTGATGGCTGCAATATGCATCTCATGATCTCTCCTACCGAGTGCATCAATCACTTGATTTTCCTTGCCTTTGATGTCTTTAGTTTCAAACTCATATTCGCGATCCATCTAGTTTGTATGGAATTTAATGTTGGTTGTCCAAACAAAGGTTTCATACCACAGTGGTCTATCCTTAGCTCAAATATTCTCCCCATAAGTTAATGTCTCTATGATGGGTGTTCTATATACACTAAAAAACACTAAAAACCCCTCAATAAAATTGTCAACCTGGGGTAAGTAAACTTAGAGTTGTAGCACTATATGTGCCAAGGTAGAAAGGCTAGAGGTAGTATATTCTAACGAAGGAAACAGGATATTGAAGGGATAATCTACTCAAGCAAAGACTACTAATGATCAAACCCTACTAAGAAACTTAAACTATGTAGTCTAAGTAACCTTTGAACAAAGGATCAATGGATAGTTCTAAGAAATAAAATGAAAACCCTACTTGAAGAAAATTAACTTAATCATGACAATAAGCAAAAGAAAACTATCTACCTAATAAGCAATAACAACATAAAACTACTTTAATTAACCTATTCAAATTCAATAAGCAACTATCCTATGAAAGCAAGTAAATAAACAAGCAACTACCCTATCAAAGAAAAATAGACAAGCAAGAAACTACCCTATTAAAGCAAGCAAACAACTAACTAACCTATGATAACTTCTACAACAAGAAAACTAATCAAAATTACTCAATAAGCAACTAATCAAACTAATAAGCAAATGAACTCTATTCTTAAATTAAATTTCACAACAACTTCTAATTTATAAAATGAAATCTTAATCTACTAAATTCAAAGCATCAACAACTACTCTATATTCTATGATAAGGAAACTATTCTTTAATCTACCAAAGCAAGAAGACTATTATCTAAAAAGAAAGGAAACTATCATCTAATCTATAAAAGAAAGGAAACTCAAATATAATGTTGATGGTTATGTATCCGGTGTCTTATGATATCATGATGGAATTTAACAATTAACGATAACTCAAGAGGGATAAACTCAATATTGACTTCAATAGCAAAGTGAAAAGTGTGAATTGGACAATCTAATGAGAACTTATCCATTATAGAAGCAACATCAACTATCCTGCATATCCATGTGATTCTTCAATTTATGCACTAGTCATCACCAGTATAAAAACACTATTCTATTAAATTCAAATGCATTCTACACTAATATAAGCAAATTCATATTACTTAGATTCATAACTGAAAACTAAACTTAATAATCAACTTCGAATTAAAATTGCAACCTAGATCTAGAAAATGAAATTGCATAAAGTAAACTAAACTAATCCTATTTTAACAATTCTAATTGCAAAAGAGGAAATGCTCATAAAACATAAATTAAATCCTATTTTCTATTTCAGCATATGACAATAAATTAGATGAGAAAACTAACTAACAACTAGATAAGAAAAACTAAACAACAATTAGATAAGAAAATTGAAAATGAAAACTAAAACTAAAACTAACAACTATCCATCCACCGAAACCTTGCCAAAGAAATCATGAACTAAATACCCTGTTTTAACTCTGTTTTAAATTCTATTTCAGCATATAGAAAATCTAACTATNTAGATAAGAAAATTGAAAATGAAAACTAAAACTAAAACTAACAACTATCCATCCACCGAAACCTTGCCAAAGAAATCATGAACTAAATACCCTGTTTTAACTCTGTTTTAAATTCTATTTCAGCATATAGAAAATCTAACTATCATCTAATTACACACAGGGGTTAGTATCTAATCTTGCAAGATAGTTCCTACTAATTAAAAAGTCATTACATATTAACACTAACCTCCACAATAACACATGCAAAACTGAAATAAAACAATTAAATTATAAACAACGATTTATACAATAAAGAAGCATAATGAAAACTCATGTACATGAAATAAGTAAAATGACGACTACACTATTCAATTCACAAGCAAACTAATTAGATATTCACCCATATTGTTGGTTCCCCCCCCCCCAACAAGTCGTGGCTACTCTTCAAAGACGAACCATGAGCTCAACAACATGAATTCAACATTAAAATAAGAAATGCAGTTTTACACAATCTAAGCAAAATGTGTCTAAAAATAGAAAAACAGAGTTGAACTCTCTTTTTCTCTCTAACACTATCTGTCTGACCAATGAGGTGGTATTTGTAGATTTACAAGATGAGAGGTCGAACACTGGAAGGGTTGACCTTCTCTAAAAACGGCAAATCGCATTCAATGCATCCTAACTGTCAGTGGCTTCTAGAAACAAGGCAAGCCAATAATCGCTCTACATAACAACCCAAATTGAGTTGTCATAATCTTAGTATTTGGAGGCCACAAGCACAAGAAAAACCCATGTCTATGATTCTCCCATCGTTGGTCGTCGATATGATAACTGCCAAATCGCCCATGGTTTTAGTGCAGGATGGAGTGTCGAATGGAGTACCGAATGTCAAATTGAAAACCACGAACTGCTCTCAGTCTGTTCAGTATTTCAGGAAACCTCTTGAAAGGGACCTAATTGGGCATATTACGCACAAAACCCATGTGCTGGATTTTTCAGATTCCACTTCATGCTCCCAAAAATTAATATTTAAGTTAGCTTCATGTAATAGTGCCAGATGGAGTACCAGACTGAGTGTCGAATGCAAAAACGACCTGCGATTTTTCCCCGTGACACACAGAACGTGAATTAGTTTCCTGGAATCATTAAAACATGTTGAATTATACTCAAAACCATCGTAAACATAAATAATACATACCTGGTATGAACCACGACGATTTAACACAAAAAATCTTCAAAACTCTTCAAAACAAGAAAATGCATATACACATTTGGAAAAAATGATCTAATTATTGTCATTAAATTAACCATATCACGGGCCCAAAATTATCCCCACACCTAAGATTTTGCAGGTCCCACTGCAAACAAAAAGGAATTGCCCCTCATGACTAAGCTTACTAAGGAGGATCAACTTTAGAAGCTTCTCCTTCTTGCCGTGAAGAGTTTGTCTTATGCCTCCTGTGTCACTTCAATTGTGCCATGAGGTTGCGGTTGGATTTGGTCTTATGCCTCCTGTCTCCAAAAAATAGGCTTCTTGGTATTTTTTCCCGATGAGGATGCAGGGATATCAATAGGATTCTTGAATTTTTTTTCCGGTAAAGAAATGGCTTGTGCAGGAGGCTTTGGAGTCCTTGGAGAGTGGGGTTTGGATGGAGAAATAGTCCTTAGATCCAATGTGTTTTATCTAGTCTTGATTGTCAAGTGAGGGTTTGAAAATTGGTAAATGAACTCATCCCAAGTTTTCCCCTTTTTTTCTAATTCAGCTAAAACAAAGGAGTTTGATCGGGCCATGGTGAAAGAGGTTTTTGTGGGGGTTGGTTACATTATTACTCACTTGAGAGGACATATTCTCCAAGATCTTTAAAAAGTAGAAGGGGAAATTCAATGGTTTATTGAACTAAAAGTGAGATAACAATCGAAAGTGACAAGCTTTAAAGGTGGAATATCTACCTTCACATGTGATCAACCTGGTGATGACTATGAGAGGGTTGATTAGCTACTCTTTTATCCATTCCTTAGAGTATCCTTTAGCTCCAGAGATGTTCTATAATTATAGTTTAAAAACCATGTTATAGCTTGATTGTAGCAATTGGTGGGTTTTAAACCATCTATCCCCCACTCTTGGAAGCTTCATGGCTACGACTATGGATTCCTCTGAGACCCCAAAGGTGAGAGACCCCACACGCACTGTCTTTCCATCAAAACCAAGGGAAAATTGCATTGAAATTCCATCATCGTTGCCCTGCAAGTGGGACAAAAACTTCCCCTATCCTGCACGCAAAAATACTTCCCTGCACTGTGCAAACTTAGGGATGGCGAAGAGGTCTGCGTAGGAAGAGGGCTCATACATTTTGGGCATTGTGACGGTGTGGAAATAATGGACAGAAGGAGAAATTCACAGAGAAAGGGTGCAATCGGGCCAAGGAAGGGCATGATTGTGCAGAGGTTGAGCGCAATTGAACAGAGGAACGAAATGAATAGAGGGTGAGCATGTTCAAAAACAGGGGCGAACACAAATGAGCAGTGGTGAATTGGAATGAGAAGAGGTGAGTGTGAGGAATAATGGGATAACCCAATTCCATTTTTTTGAGTGCGCCTAGGGTGGAATTGGTTGCACACATGCATGCACGATTTTCCATGTGTGAGCGAATTCGAATTTGAAGGCACGTTTTTGGGGGCAATCATAATGATACGAAGTTAGATCAATGTCCAATTCTTTTGACTTGGACATTTGATCATAAAAATGTCTAAGGTTTGCATCATTCGATCTTGATTTCCATGAACTAATTCAATTAAATTCCATCAATTCTTGGTTACCTGAAATTGTAGACAATTACTGGTGTATATTTTAATATGGCACTTCGTTCGGCACCTCATACAGAACTTCATACAACACCTCATACAACACTTCATACGACACTCCATATGTACCTCTGTGCAAGCCTATTCAGTACTTCGGTGGGTTTACCTAGTCATACCATAGGCCAGTACCCACTGCCAGCAGAGCTGTTCAGTATCCCGACGGGTTAGCCTCTTACACCCTCATAGACTGGCCCTCCATATTTTAAGATTTTAGTATAAGAATGTTTTATGCAAGAAGATGGGGGGACAACTCTGAAAATAACATTTTTTTTTTTTTTTTCAATTGGGATGGTATTTATGTTAGAGGATGACTTTTCGTTATATTCTTAGTGATTGTACTGATGTAAGGGGTACTTAAGAGGACGTGGCCTATCTAAAGATATGATATAATCAAGCTATTTAGTGTGTAGTGGATGGTACCATTGAGAAATAACAGAAAGGTATCTCTAGGCTCAACTCACTTTCTTCTTTTGTAGTTATTGTGATGTTTCCATGACTAACCGCTAATCAGACCTCCTTGTTACATTTTAATAAATATGATTTACTCACTTACTCATGTTTCTTGGGAAAACTATATGAGAGACCTATAAGATTGATGGTTACGGTATCACTTCCTTACATAGTGGTGAAGATTTTCAAGAGAAACTGCTTTTTAAAATGCCTTAAGAAAAAATAAGATGAAAATCTTTGCAAAAATATGGCTAATTACAGCAAGTCATTATTCATTTGATGCTTAGTAGACAAAAAGATTCAAATATAACAATATTTTGAAGAAAAATCCTTCTTTTATATTTCCTTGAAACTATCTACTCCGAGTGAAATAAATACCTAAAGAAATCTCTAGAATTGCTTATCAACAAAAGTAAAAATTATTTACATATGTACAGTAGAAAATTCAGAAAACAATCAAGAACAAGGGGGAGCTTCCCCATCTACTAAGGCCAATGCCTTGTCAGTTGACATGACCTGTAGAAAATCCTCTTTGGAAATGGGCTTATGATAAAATTTGAGTCGGTGTCCATTTACTACAAAGGAGACATGTCCATCATCACTTGTTTTGATTTTCACAGTTCCATTGTCATATACAGTGACTACCTCGTAAGGAACCAACCACCGGGTGACGATTTTTCCTTTGAAGGTTTTAAATCAAGAATCAAACAACAGATCCCAATCACCAGGTTGGAAGTGTTTCTTCTTAATAAACTTGTCATGCCACTTGCTCCTCTGGTTTTGGACTAATATTGTTCGTTGGATGGCATATTTCTTGATCTCATCCAACTCATTCAATTGTAGGGATCGTTGTTTCTGAGCCTCATCCAAGTTTAATCCCAATTCTATGGACATACGGAAGGTCCTTACTTGGAATTCTATTGGTAGAAGTACTTGTTTCCCGTACACTAGCTCATAAGGGGTATGCCCAGTGGTGTTCCTCCAGGTGATCTGATATGCCTACAAAGCCTCTAGAAGCCTATCAACCCATACTCGATGATGTAATTGAACAGTCTTGGTTAAGAGAGCTTCCAGAACTTTGTTTGAATATTCTACCTGACCATTATCTTGTGGGTGGTATGGAGAAGATTTACAGTGTTTAATCCCATATTTCTCTCTTAGCTCTCTCATCATCTTGGAAGTGAATTGAGTGCCTTGTTTTGTAACAATTTCACGAGGGACACTGAAGCGGGTAAAAATTTCTTCATAAATGAATTCGACAACAGATTTTTCTATAGCCCTAAATAGGGATTTTTCCTCTACCCACTTGGTGACATAGTCCGTACAAACCAAAATATAGTTCTTCTTACGGAACATGGGTGAAATTGGTCCTACAAATTCAAGGGCCCTTTTTTTGAAAGGTTCTATCCTAACTTGGGCATGCAAGGGAATTTTTTCAGCTGACATAGGTCTTCCTATCCTTTGGCAACTATCACAACTTCTCACATACTTGGCAGCATCTTTGAAAATGTAGGCCAATAGTAACCTGAATGTAACACCTTATATGTTGTACGTTTGTCAGAAAAATGGCCACCACATGGTCCATCATGACAACTTCATAGTATTTCTGGTACCTCATCCTCTCGGACACATCTACGAATAATCAAATCAGGACCTATACAAAAAAGTTCATGGCCAACCCAAGAGTAATTAGCACTTTGCGTGATAATTTTATGCTTTTCATGAGGTGAGAAATGAGACGGTAACTTCCTAGTAGCTAGATAGTTTGCCATATCCACAAACCATGCAGTATTTACAGAGAGGGAAAAAAGGTGCTCATCTTGGAAATTATCATCTACAGGGATATCATCATCCTCATTTTTTATTCGTGAAATAAAATCAGCTACCAAATTCTCCTTTCCAGGTTGGTCAAGAACAGTGATGGTAAAATCTTGCAATAGCAGGAGCCACATAGTCACTTGGCCATTAGTTATGGGTTTATTCATGAGAAATCTAATGGCAGAATGATCTGTATGTACAAATACTTCATAACATGTAATGTAATGACGAAAATTATTGATAGCATGAACTACTGCCAAGAATTCCTTCTCGGTAACTGTGTAGTTTAGCTCGACAGGGGACAAGTTCTTTCTCACAAAATAAATGGCATAGGATTGTTGGTCCTCTTTTTTCCCTAATACTCCTCCTATTGTGGTGTCATAGGCATCAATAGATATGTGAAATGGGAGAGTCCAATTGGGCGCTCTAAGAACTAGTGCCAAAAACAACATAGATTCAAGGGTTTCAAAGGCAGTTTGACACTGCTCAGTCCAAACAAAATCAACATATTTTATTAGAAATCCAAACATAGGTGCATCAATCTTTGTAAAATTTTCAATAAACCGCCAGTAATATCCGTCATGTCCAAGAAAGCTTCTCACCTCTTTTTTATTTTTAGGGGGTGGAAGTATGACGATGACCTCAATCTTTGCAGGATCAACTTTTATCCCTTCAGATGACACATGATGTCCTAGAACCACTCCTTCAGTTAACAACATTTTACATTTCTCATAACTTAGAGACAGGTTCATTTCTTGGCATCTAATAAGGACTTTTTCTAAGTTATCTAAGGCTTCCTGGTAAGTGTTTCCATAAACTGTGAATTCATCCATGTAGACCTCCACACAATCATGAATAAGATCAACAAATATCCCTAGTACTTCTTGTTGAAATGTGCAGGAGCATTACACAATCCAAAAGGTAAAACCGTATAGGCATAGGTGCCCCAAGGAAAAGTGAAGGTAGTTTTTTTCTGATCCTAGGGTGCTATGAGAATTTAATTATACCCATTGTACCCGTCTAAAAAGGAGAAATACTTCTTCCCAGACAAGGTATCCAAAACTTGGTCAATAAAAGGAAGAGGAAAGTAATCTTTCAATGTGTCTTTGTTGAGTTCCCATAAATCAACACAAATTCTCTATTTCCCAATTACTTTATTTGGAACCACTACAAGCGGGGATACCCACTTACTGTCGTAGATGGGATAAATAAATCTGACATTTAATAACTTTTGGATCTCCTCCTTTACTATATATTTGAGTGTTGGGTTCATCCTTTTATGGGGTTGCCTAATAGGTGTTACTTTCCTCTAGGTATATATGTGATGGATGCATGTGTCAGGGTGTATACCCTTCATGTCAGTGTATTCCTAGGTGAATGCTCTTGATTGTTCTTTAAGGATACTTACTAACTATTTTTGTTGTTCTGCATCTAGCCCAGAGTTTATATGTAAAAATTTCCTTGGACTAATATCGTAGGGCATATTATAAGATGTGGCAGACTCGTCTATCTTGAAGATAAAATATGTCGAAGACAAAATGGATGGGTCCAATTGTTCCTGAAATTCTTCCCCAAACATGTACTCAAATTGGGTAAAAGGTTGTGGAAATTCAACACATGTGATAGTAGAAATGAACTGGTCTAGCACATTTTCCATTGTGTGCTTCTGAAGTGCCCAGGCATGGTCACTTGGTAACACGGGTTCTTCCTAGTCCTCATTCTTGTATGGACATTCAAGCCACCATAAATTCCCCATGATAGGTTGGGTTGGATGGTATATGGTGAGCTTCTAGATAGAGATTCCATTCAAGATGGTCATTTCTCCCTCTCTACAACCAATAAATGCATTGGTTGTGGCTAACCAAGGTCTTCCCAAAATAACGGGATGGCCTTTGGTAGGATCCTTTGAGTGGATGACCAGAAATTCTACTGGATACTCCCATGAGGCTAAAGTAACTATGATATCATCCAAAATTCCTTCAAGTATAACCCTAGTTTTATCTACCAATTCCAAAATGGTTGGGGTAGGTCTAAGAAGAGGTTGTAACTGTAATTTATCCAAGGTAGTAGTGGTCATAACATTGATGGTTTCCTATAGGTCTATGAGAGTGTTTCCAATGGAGACCTCATTAATGGTTATGGTCACTATGGGGTTTCCTGGGTTCCCATATTTTGCTAGCTTTGGCTACTCTGATATCTATTCAGAAAGTTATCCTATCAAATGTACTGTAGGAGAGTCCTTCTGCTTCCTACCTGGCTTCTTAATACACAATTATTTGACTACCTTACTATAGATTGGAATGTCCTTAATGGCTTGTAGCAAGAGAATCTTGACACAAATATTCTTCAATTCATTCAAGATTTCAAATTCTGGTCGGGTGGTAGGTTTCTCAATTACTAATCATTCTGGATAAGAAGGGGCTTTCGTAACTTGTGAAGGTTCATTTTGGGGAAGCTTGGGTTCTTGGTCCTTAGTAATAATAACATATTCCCACCTAGTGTCATATGTGGGTTGTTTGGGGTTTTCTTCTTCTTCTTCTTCCTCGATGACTACTGAAGGCCTCTTCCTGTCCAGAACTTTTCCCAATCTTAGTTGAATCTCTTGTAATGGAACATGAGTAATAACATATGTCGAGAAGGCATGCATATCAACATTGTGAAGAGGTTGAGTGGGATTATTATTTGGATTGGGCACTGGTTGTGTCGGTAATAGTGTTGGTCTTGGGGATCTGTCATTATGATATTTTTGCGGTTGTTTTTGTGGAATAGGAGGTAAAGGTTGTGGAAAAAAAATTGGCAGAAGTTGTGGAGTGTTTGGTGGAAACTGTGGAGTGTTTGGTGGAAACTGTGGAAACTGTGGTGGAAACTGTGGAAACTGTGGACATAGGGACGGGTGGAGCTTGAGGTTTCCTTGGTTATGCCCTCTTCTCCATCCTTGAATCCAAGGATGTTGGTACTGTCTAGACCAGTTTTTCCAACTTGGTGAGTTCCACTATTGTTTTTTTTTATAATAGGGTGGAACTTGAGATTGTGGATCTGGGTATGTGGGTTGGTTCCTAGGCTACCATGGCCTTCTAGGTGCATAAGAGGATTCCCTAAGATATCCACTCCTATATATGGATAACAAATCGGGAAATGATTGACATTTTTCAGTTGAATGGTATTCTATGCAGAAGCCACAAAATGAAATGTTATCTAATGGGAATTCCCTTGAGGAATGATTCCTCATGCATCTTGGGCAATATATGCTCATTGTTGCATTTTCCTCCTTTTTCTTTTTCATTTTTAGGGTGTCCAACTGGGAACCTATTGTGCTTAAGATATCTTTATTGAAGTTTTCTAAAAGGTTCCTTATCTTTTCTCTTGTGATACCACATGAACTAACTGGTTTTAAGTTTCTATTATAAGGGTCTCGAACATTATTTCTTGTTTTATCTCTAATCCTTGAGTAATTCTTACACATTTCACATATTTAGGAAAATGGTTTATGAGAGACGTCACTTGATGCCATCAGGTTAAGCATCTCTAGGTATTCTTCTGAAATTCCCTTAAGGAAAAGAGCCCTAACTACATCCTCTCGGAGGTCATGGTATTTTGACTTCTGGGAGATGTATGCAAACCGTTCCATATAGTCCTCGAAATTCTCGTCTTCTAATTATTGGATTTTGAAAATATCATTACGATATTCTTTGGTCTTGCACTAGTCTTGGTAATTTTTAAGAAAGATATATTTCATGGCTTCCCAAGACCTAATATTGGATTCTCCCAATCCCATGAACCATCTTAGTGCAGATTCCTTGAGGGTGGAAGGAAAGATTTTAGTTTCTAGGCATCTTGTAAATAATTGTATCTCCTACACAAGATGTCGAATTCAAATAGGAAGGTATATGGATCTTCACTACTTTTATTGTAAAAGGTGGGCAGTGTTGAGAGGGGAATATTTTTCATATTGACATTTGGGGTGGTGTCGAAAATTGGAAACCCGAAGGTAGTTTCGGTTTGGTTTCTAGCTTCTTCTTCCTCCCCGCGTCTTACATTGTTGTGATCCTCCCAATCATCCATACTGGTTTGGTTTCCAAAAAGAGAGTACTTAAGTTGTTTTATCTTTGAAGAAAACAAGGTTTTCCTCTGATGGAAAGGTCTTCCTACTAATTGGATGTCTGGGACTCTACTCGAACCAGTTGAGATTATTGGTGCCAAAGTTTCTATGTCAATTTGAGAGACAATTATGTTGGCTGAAATACCAAACAAGGTATTCACCTGTTTAGAGTCTATGATGTCTTCAGAGTTAGGATCTCCTGATGGTGGTAAGAAAACAAAGGTTGTATTGTTTGGTTCTGCAGAAGGCTCGAGTGGTCTTTCCTCTTGTTCCACTATTATTGATGCTTCAATTTTCTGTTCTATAGTGCTCCTTGTCTTAGTCTCTTCAGAGACTACTTTATCTCTTTGGGTTGAGCGAGCTCCTATTTTTTGGTATCGAACTGTGGAATTTATGACTGGAACGTTCCTTCCCCCAAAAAGGTTGGAAGGAACCTTGGTGGAAATATCTGATTTAGATTTAACGTATCTACCTTTTGGGTCTCTAGGTCTATTCATGAAAGTAAACAAAAACAAAAGGAAAAACTACCACTGGGTTTGGGGGAACCTGCTATAGAAGATGCGCAAGTTCTTACCTCTCGTCTTAAAGTTCCCCCACCACCAAACTAATGCTAAGGTTTAGAAATGATCTATTTCCTAACTATTTCCGACCTTGAGATAACTCCCCGGCAATGGCGCCAAAAATGATGGGTGTTTTATATGCACTAAAAAACACTAAAAACCCTCAATTAAATTGTCAACCCGAGGTAAGTAAACTTAGAGTAGTAGCACTATATGTGCCAAGGAAGAAAGGCTATAGGTAGTATAGTCTAACTAAGGAAATGGGATATTGAAGGAATAATCTACTCAAGCAAAGACTACTAATGATCAAACCCTACTAAGAAACTTAAACTATGTACTCTAATTAACCTTTGAACAAAGGATCGATGGATAGTTCTAAGAAAGAAAATGAAAACCCTACTTACCTAAAATCATAAAACATAACTCATACATAAATCTTACATACCTGGTATGAACCACGATGATTTAACAGAAAAACTCTTCAAAACTGGAAAATGCATATACACATTTGGCCAAAAAGGATCTAATTATCATCATTAAATTAACCATATCACGGGCCCAACATTCTACATTTTTAATGCATGTACAATTGCTACTAACTCTAGATCATGGGTAGCATAATCTCTTTCATGCTCTTTTAATTTTCTGGACTCATAACATACCACGTGATCTTTCTTGGTGAGGACTCCACCTATCCCGTCCTTGCATGAATCGATGCACACAAAAAAATATTCATCTGGATATGCAATCTTCAATATTGGCACACTTTTCAAGATGCATTTCAACAATTGAAATCTCTCTTCACACTTGGAAGTCCATTCAAATTTTTCTCCCTTCTTTTGAAAAGAAGTGTTTGGGATTACAATATTTGAGAAATATTTTATGAATATTCAGTAACATTCGGTAAGACCCATAAATGATCTAAACTATGTCACATTTCTTGGTGTTTTCCATCATTTAATGGACTCTATCTTCTCAGGATCCATTGTTATCCCATCTTCTAAAATTATATTCCCCAAGTAGTGAATCTTCCTTTGATAAAAGATGCTCTTACTTAACTTAGTATACAATTTATGCTCTCTTAAAAATTGCAACACCATTCTTAAATGTTTCTCATCTTTTTCCTTTTACTTATAGTATATGAGTATATCATCTAGGAATATAATTAAAAACTTGTCTAGGTACACCCTAAACACTCCATTCATCGGGAACATGAAAATAGTTGGAGCATTTGATAGCCCAAATGACACTACTGTGAACTCATAATGCTCATATCTTGTCCTAAATGATGTCTTGTTGATGTCTTATTACTTTACCCTCAATTAATGATAACATGATATCAAGTCAATCTTGGAAAATATTATTGCACCTTTTAACTGATCAAACAAATCATCAATCCTTCGAAAATGATATGTTTTTTCTTTATGGTGACCTTATTTAGATGTCTGAAATCTATACATAGCCTTAAGGTTCTATATTTCTTCTTCAAAAAAAGAATTGGGGCACCCCAAGGTGAAACACTTGGGTGTATATACTCCTTCCTTAAAATTTCTTCAAGTTGCACATGCAACTCCTTTATCTTTGGTGTGCCCATTCTGTAAGGTGTCTTGGACACTGGGGTAGCTCCTAGAACCAAATCAATAGAGAAAGCAATGTCTCTTTTTTGTGGTAGTCCATGGATTTCTCCAAAAACATCTTCAAAATCCCTTAATACTGGATTTCTTTAATTCTTGTCACTTTATATTTGGTTGCCTCTTCCATATAGGCTGCAAAAATCTAACATCCCTTCCTGAAACTATTTTTCAACTAGATGACTGAAATATTTGTAACAACTACAACTCTTGGAATGCTTTGAAACTTTCCTTTCTTCTCTTCTTCATCAAGAAATGTGATTATCTTGTTGTAACAGTCTAGGACACCATTGTGTTTTTCCAACCAATCCATGCCAATTAGACAATCATAAGACCCCAATGGCATGTTTTTCACATCAACCTCTGTGCTAAGTCCATTCATGTCTATTGGAAAATATTTAAATATCTCATTGATTTTCTTATGCTTAATCCTTTGCAAGTGAAATATTTCAACAATATTAGAGTTTATGTAACTATGGCTAGCTCCAGAATCAATTAAAATCGTTATTGGATGGTTGTCAATATTACCTTCCACTTCAATCATGGGGGATTGATATATTTCTTGTTTCTTGTCGAAGGATATATAAATCCTTAGAATTTTTCCTCCCATGTATTCCACTATTTTATCCTCCTAAATGTTGTGGAAAATACACATTATTTCTCCTTTGCGAGGGTATTCCCTATACAAGTGATTTCCCTCACATCCCCAACATTGTACAGGTTGTTGCCTACCTTTTCCCAAATGAATATGCAATCTTGTGCTCAATTTGGGTTGGATGACCTTGTTCAATGTTGATTTGCTTAGGAGTTCTTGAAAATGGGTGGATTTAAACCTTTCTTCCTTTGATCCTTTTTACCTTTCATATTGTCATTCCAAGCCTTTTGGAAGATTGTCCTTCCGCGTCTCTGCTCCTAAAGATGCTTTTCTCTCCTTTTGTATTCCTCCAAAGTATTGTGGTCATCATATTGTATCTTTTCACTGTAGAAAGAGAGTAACCCACTCAGAAACCTTTGTATTTTAAATTTCTCATCCTTTATGAATTCAACGTAATTCAACAATTCAAAGAACTGCTTCTCATATTTGTCCATTTCCATCCTTCCCAACTTGAGTTCAAATAACTCTTTCATATTTTTTTCATAATAATTCTTGGACAAATATGTCTCTTGAAAATATCCTTTGAACCACCTCCATGATATTCTCTTCTCATCAAGGTGTTTATCTCGATTAAGTTGATCCCACCACATGGATTCCTTTCCTTGCAAGTGGTAGGTTGCAATTATAGCTTCTACTCTTGATGGCTAATCATGTAGCTATAAATATTTCTTCATTTCCGACATCCATTCCTCGACCTCTTCTCCTTTACTATGATCACCATTGAAAGTTGTTGGATTTATTTTCCTGAGTTTACATTGCAAAATGTCAGCCTTGGGCCTTCTTCTTTTCCTCCTAACAGGAGACACACTTGGGCTTCTCCCTGGCCCTGAAATTTCATGAGTTCTTCTAGTGGAATAATTTGAAGAACGATTGTGCCTACTCATGCTTCTTGACTTCTTGTCATTTCTGTGAACATCCCTTTTTCTTTGGGATCTGGATGATGACACTTTTCTAGAAATAAATTCTTGCTTGGTTCCAAATTCCTTGTTAAATTATTTATGAAAAATATAGACTTTGAAGTATCTCTTACTGATCCTTCATAATCCTTTCATTATCGTCCCTTTAGCTCTACACTTCTCTATGTAGACATCTCATAGTTACATGCCTCTTCTTCCATTATACTCTATCTCAGCATTTCCCATGCTGACATGTAGACCTATACTCTCTTCCTAATGGTTTTAATATTCTTGAGCATATTTAATAACTCCAGTCGTCATATAAGAACCAAAGTTCCTTTCTTGTACCTCTAATTTTGTAAGAAATGTGCATGTAATAATTATTCTAAGAACATGCATAACATTAAACATTTCATCAATTAGAACACATGTTATTCTTCTCATCAATTTATGAAGAAAACAATGCATCAAGTC
>SNQJ01S0153491.1:17378-29541 GCA_010110895.2 Picea sitchensis | reverse complement strand
GCTGAAGACCAATTCTGGAACAATACATACAACAAAAATAAGATACTCTCTTCTCAAGTCGGGAATTCCCATGCTTGTGTGTGGTGTAATCATGGCCACCAAATCAAGTACATTATGGATCCATGAGTGATAAAATCAAAACTTATGTCCATGGCCACTAAATATGTACACATTGGATCCATGTAATATATATAGAAGTAGAAATCATGGCCACGAGAAAATACATAGTGGATCCATGAAAAAATTTAGATCATAGCCACAAATGGATACACAATGGAGCTATGTCTCAGAATCAAAATAGAGGATATCTAGAACCAATGGATTGAACAAATTGATCCTCTGTAAGTACCAATGTCGAAGGGGGTGTTGCAATCAAAACAAGTCGGGTAGGAGCACAAAAAATTTGATCCTTATACTTCACCTGGATTCTTCAAAACAATCTTCCATGGTACAAGTATACACTATGTAAATAGATGTGTTGGAGTTGAACACAGTGATATACCATTTGATTATCGTTAATTGATGTATATTGTTAAAAAATGTGAGACAACCCACAGATAATGATAATGGGTGTCAAGGTACCTAGTACAATATAACAAGTGTGAATAAAGGATCTTATGTCGAGCACCTAATAGAATCTATAGATCATATGCATTGATGTATTCCCACTATCAATAAAGAGGGAACCTGCCACTCATGACTGCAAGCCCCAAGGTACTAAAAATGACTCTAGATCCCTGTCCCAAATCAAGATGTGTTCAAGTCAATAAGAAGATATCCAATGGATGGAAATAATTAAGGCATCCTCCATCATTCGACATGAGGATTAACAGAAGGCCAAATATTTGGAAGGACACAGATGAAAATATTGAAAGGCCCGAATCAAGGTATGACTTTGGCATGTACCAGATGGAATAGCACATGACAACGACTCTCTGAATAGTAAAAAATCATGGAGATTAGTGACAAAGATGAATAATCCACCAATGGGGTCAAATGGAAACCAAGGTACCACACGAATCCTTATGTGTGATAATGGTTGTTAATGTAGAACATGAGGGAAACCACTCAATCAGTGACCAATGGTGGTTTATCATACGTTGAGAACAAGGTCACCTATCAATGATGTAAATAGGCCCAAGGTGCAACTTTGGGTCATACTCTCAGAGAAATGAATGGTGGTTCATAAGAGTAGACCCGCCAGCAAGAATTCAATGGGGAAATTCTATACTAACATGAGCAAGATACAAATATACTTGGGAAACTAAGATGAACTTGACACAAAGGAAGGCCGACTTGGGAAGTCAAGGATTTTGCAGAATGGATGACACAGGTTGACTTCCCTTGAACAGAAACACGACACAAAATGTGACTTGGGAAGCATTGACTATAAACTGGGATATGTCTGTGATGCATGAAGCATCAAAAAATGCTCCACACGACTGAAAGAATAACCAGTTGGAGTATATTATGCTCAAAAATGAGTAAACATGCCTCCTAAATCCATACTAAACCCAATAATGAGGTAAAGACTCATAAGATTTTGTTTTGTTCAAGGGTGACACAAGTAGCTGCCATATAAAAAATGAGACTTGTCTTCTTTTTTTCTCTTTTATTTTTTTTCTCCTTTTCATATTATGAATCCTAAAAAGGAATAAAATAATTCTATAGTACAATGGAGGAAATAAGAATCACGGGCGAGAAAAATAGATCTATGCGCAAGAAACATGCATGTACTCAATGCAAGGAAACGCATGCAGGATATGGATGCTCGAGGTAATTTTCCTCCAGGGATAAAATTTGTCAAGTGACAAAGGATAGTATTACAAGGTTGGTAAATTTTTGAGAATTCATGTAAAAGTGGCTATATAACATCAAGTTAAAGTTGGCATTAGGCCCAAAAAGCACGAGTAGTCAATATGAAATGAAAGTACAACTCAACACAACAAATTTTCGGAAGCCCCACTGGTTATTGGATAGAACATAATGAGGAGAAGACATGAAGATTCAATGCAAAGTCATGGTGAAACTAAACAAGGCTTCTGAGCCTATGAGTGTATTTCAGCATGGGTGCCAAATTGCAAAAAAGTTCTAACTAGGGAACCCATGAATGGTAGACTCTACCATGTGAATTGCAACACTTCTAAACAACAAAGAAGTTTTTGTGTCACAACTCAGTGGGGTTGATCCTAATGAAAAATGAAACAAGAAATGGATAATGAAAAAATTCAAAAATGCATGAAGGGGAAAATCTAACCTATATGCCAGTTTCGAGATCATTACCTGTCAGAATGCATCAAAATGGAAGAAAAGGTACCAAATAAAAATGTCTTCAAAGTCATGTATATAAGACCAAAATCACTCACCCAAAAGTTAATAAGTCCAATATAGAAACCTCTGATAAAAATAAGTACTATGGGATATGAAACTTTGAAAACAAGAAACCCTAAAAGTACAATATGTACATAGCAATGCATAGCCTTATGGCTTATGCATAGTACTTATCCAAATAGATCACATTGCTAGTATCATGCCAAGGATTTATTTGGTAACCAACCTATAAAGTTTCTAGTTCATGAATAGGTCGAAAATCCAAAATCATAGCTTCAAGGATAGCCTGATCCGAAGGAAATTCAGCATCCAAGAAATTAGGGCTCGACAACACACAAAAACCAAGGCTCTAGGTCTCACAAATAGTAATATCAAACTCGAGAGGAAGCACCATATTACTTGGGAAAAAAGGGGAAAGAAAAGGCTCACATGCCCCTATTGGATACAATATGTGATCAATTGTCGAGACCTTGTCTCAAGAAATCCAACATGATTGTAAGGGATCCTTCTCAAAATCAATTGAATGTCTAGGATATGATGCCATATAATTCACCCGATGCATAGAAGAGTAGACTTGAACACTAGGAAAACACAAGTGGTAAACCTAAGATAAAGTAGAACTAGGATGATTATTATTAGATGAAACTTGATCAATAGTGAAAATATTTTCATTGTGAGGGAAATGCATCACACGAAAGAGCGTAGACACCACAACATTCATATCATACACACAATCATGCCCAAGAATCATATTGAAATCTAAATGGCCTAGAACCACTAACAGATCGACTAGGACAGTCTTCCCACCTAACATGATAGGGAATTGAGGAAGTAAACCTAAACAGTCACTAGGTATTCTGTCAAAATCCAACATCTCATTGGTAGCCGACACAAGCTTGGGAAAACCCAAAGATTTCCAAGCCAAGGAGGATAAAATACTTGCAGAGGATCCTTCATCTACAATACATCGGTAAATGCTTGCTAAATTAACTTGAACCCTTATCTGGAAAGGTGCAGAAGAAGGAAAACGAGACTCAACAATATCATTCCAATCAAAGGAAACCAACCCAGGACTTGGAGGGAGCGTACTTAAAGAAGAGAGTGGATATCCACCTTGTTCAAAAGGTATTTAACTGTAAATTATAAATACAGTCGAAAGACGCGTCACTCTCTGAAAGAATAGTGGGACTAGCTAAATATTGCATTGGTGAGACCACTTTGGTAGACTCGTCACTCTCCAAGAGAAGAGTGGATTGGCCAAATATTGCATCGAAGAGACCATATCCTCAACCACTGGTTGAAAAGGATGTGAGACAACATGGTCAAGAGATGCATCACCCCCCAAAACAAGAGTGGTATCGACCAAATATTGTATCGACATGATCACTTCCCCGACCACTGATTGAATAGATTGTTGGGAATCCAAAGATGACTTAGAACTGGAGGGGCCTTCATACAAGGACCAAATTATTCATACCATAGGAATATAAGAGTACAAATGAGTAAGGTGATATCCTTTGCAAATATTATAAGGGAACTTGGCCTTAATTCCTATTCATATAGGTTTCTCAATAGTATAAATTCCCCTAACATGACTTGCAGTGGTCGGTGGCATACTCCCAACATGACTTGCATAGGTTGGTTACTTTTTTCCAATATGACTAGAAGTGACTATACTCATGACCCAAGCATGACTTGCAATGGTTGGTTGCTTGTCTTGAACATGACTCATAGAGGTTGTTTACATAACTCCGACATGAATAGTAAAGGTTGGTTTCACATTCCCAGCATGACTAGCATAGGCTATTTGTTGAAATCCAGTATGACTTGCAGGGACTAGGCTCTTACCCCCAGCATGACTTGTATAGGTTGGGTGTTAGTATTCAACATGACTCACAGAGTTTTTTGACCTATATCCAACATGAATCACATAGGTTGGTGAACTATTGTGGGTATTACTCATAGTGACTAGACTTGTACTTCCAGCATGACTTGCAGAGACCAGTTGATTTCCCCCGGCATGCCTAGAAAAGGATGGAGACTTGATGCCAATATGACTTGCAGTGACTAGAATTTTCCCCCCAGAATGACTAGCAGAGGTTGGTGACTTCTTCTTCTTACTCTTCCTCTTCCTCTTCCTTTTATACTTATGGTTACTAGTAGTGATACTTTCACTAGAATAGGGAGAAGGAGAAGGAGTAGACTTAGTGGATGCAGAAGATAAAGGATCAACATCCATTTGAATCCCATGACATAAGGTGCTTATATAATAAGAATCGAGATCATTTGGGACATTCAAAGTGGTCCACAACCAAACTGATATCCCAACATTCAACCCAGGAATGTTCAAAGTGGCCATCAAGGGGGTACCAATGTTTCCAAAGAATGGAAAAGAACAAGAACTCCCTTGGGAAGGGGTCCCTTGGTTGGTATCCTCAAGAAATTTGGCCATATCATTCTTATTCATAAGTTCTCCCCTTGCAGGGTTGTTCATGTCTGAAAAAGTCTCACACATCGACTCTGGTGAACCAGTGGTATAAAAACCTATGCCTTCTAGGAGGTGACTCCACGATTTCAATAGAAAGACCAAAGATCCTTCTCGACCAGTGGAGCGGTTGGTCGAACACCCTGAATTAATGATCCAAAGAGAGATAATATAGAAACAACCTAAGGCCAACTATACAAATTATCACTCCAACAAAAATTCCTAAGAGAAACATTGCAAACAAACAACTTCTCTAAAAATTCAGCCCAGGTGGATAAGGTCTTGAGTCTAAAGCAATGAAAAAGTGGAAATGGGCCTTCCAGATACTGGAACGTTTTGATCAAGTCCCAATACTGGTGAACGAAGGAGTGAGAATCAATTACCCCGACCTCCAATAACCATCCCTACCCAGTGAAAGTAACCCTTTCTTCACACTCAATAACCATCCCTACCTGCTGAAAGTAACCCTTCTTCATATTCCTCCAAGTGTATTGATAGTGTGATATGACACATGCCTTAGGTACTAAGAGAAACCCCCCCGGAGTCACCTCTTATATAACTAGGAAATGAAACTATGGATACCAATGCATATTAATCGTCTGGGGGGTATAGTCGACAGTCAGGATCGAACATATGGGCAGGGTAACAAAGATTGAAGCTTTGAAAATTTTTCTTCTCATGAAGGTAAGAGAACTAATGAAACCCCCAAATACGATCTCTCCACTATGCTTAGTCAAGATTTGAATGGGTAATATTCCCAGCTCTCCTTCATGCAACCTCGTGTTTAACTCTTGTGTTAGAGGAGCTTCACGACTATACTTATATGAAAATTGCAGTTGATTCTCCCTATCTCATAATCCTGTATTTTTTTACCGTCCTTGTAGAGTTATCTCTCCAATCCTAATCCAATGCCCTAACCCTAAACTTGTTTATGAACCCTAGAAACTATTATATTTTCCTTTACTTATAGAACAATATAGTTCTTTACTTAGTTAACATTAACAATTATACCATAGAAGCAGAATAAATAGTAGACAAAGTACACAAGATATTTATCTTGGGAAAACCCTAAATGGGGGAAAAACCTCATCAAACTTTCTTCGATGATATCCTTTCTCAAAGTTCAACCTTTCACTATCTCCTTAGATATTACAGAAAAGAATAAAAAACTAGCACAATGCTAGCACCTAGAAGTAGCTCCACAACTGCAGTAGCACCATACAGAGATAGCGCACCCTCTAGGCAAGACAGTGCATAAGAGAGAGATATCACCACCAAAATAGCTCCAAGACTAGGCTACTATGTCACCCTTCCTTCCTCAAACTTGCACACCTTTTACGTTTTTGAGTGAGAGTTTCTTGTGTCTCCAAATGAGCCAAGATGTCACCTATTTATAATATTCCAGTCACTTCTACCTGGGTCAAATTCTCATCTGGGATTCTTAATTAACATAATTAATTCCTGGGTGAGCCTTTAATTAATTCATGGGTGAGCCGACTTCTCTTCTAGAAACTTCTTGTTGTTTAATGGTCTTCCTGGACTTCTGGAATATTCCTGCATCTAAGATAGGTTTACATTGGAGAAAGGTTCCTCCCGTAGCTACCAAACATCAACACTCCCTCTTAGCTAGGGATGTATCTTTCATGATGTCTTCATCTATTAGTCGACTGACTACTCTGCAATCTGGTAGCAGGCACACGGCTGCTACAATGCCTTCGGTAGCTCGAATCATCATGCATAGTTTCTATGATCAAACGGTATCACACAAAAATACATCCAATAAATCTGGTAATCTCCATGACAATCAGCTAGTAGCACATAGCTACTACAATGTCATCCAATAGATCACAATTGTTTCCATGTACCACACAACTATTTTCTAGTGACACATAGTCACCTCCAGTGGAACACATCCACTATAGTAGCACACAACTACTGTCCATATACACATAGTCTTCGCCAGTGGTACACAACCACCAAAGTAGCACACAACTATTATCTGGAGTCACACAACCTCCACCAGTGGAACACATCTATCGAAGTAGCACACAACTATTGTCTAGAGTCACATAGCCTTCGCCAGTGGAACACATCAACCAAAGTATCACAAAGCTACTGTCCAGAGTCACACAACCTCCTCCATATTATTACGACTATGTGTGTGATGTTTATTCTCTCAGCCGATCTGATAGTACATTACCCCCTCATTCACCTCACGTGATTGATCTAGGGAACCCTTGGATAGAGTGGTTAGTCTGCATGAGAAGAAACAACACACCTCCCTCTCAACGAGGGTGGACATTCAGAAACACTCCAAGATTGTCCCTGAAGTACTCATACTTCACTCTTGACAAGGGCTTAGTCAGAATGTCCATTATATTTCCATTTGTGGATATGTACTAGAGCTCCACAACTCCTCTCTGCACCATGTCCTAGATGTAATGATATTTGATCTCTATATGCTTAGACCTTTCATGGAATACATGGTTCTTGGTAAGCTTCACGCAAATTTTATTGTCACAATGTATCAAAGTTGGCTCCAATTCTAGATCAAATATCTCAGCTAGAAACTTCCAAAACCACACTGCTTCATGGCTTGTCACGCTTGTTGTGATATAATCTTCTTATGATGTAATGAGTGCCACTAATATCTTCTTCCTACTCAACCATGAGATCATGCCTAATACCAGACTGAAACAACATCTAGAAGTACTCTTATGATCCATTGCACTCCCTTCTTAGTCAGAATCTGTATATCCCTGCAACTTCACATCTCCACTTGAGCTCAATCCATATCCAATTGTACCATGAAGGTACCTCAATATATGCTTTTTTTCCATCCAATGTACCTGTCTAGGTTCAACCATGCATTGACTAAAGTTGTTCACTGCAAAGAATATGTATGGCCTGGTGTTAACCAAGTACATCAAGGATCCAATCAATTGTTTGTACATCGTGGGATCCACCAAATATGAATATTTGTCACTCAAGAGATTTAGATTTATCGTCATAGGTGTGGTCATGGAATTGCATTCCATCATCCCAAATTTATTTAGGATCTCAACTACATGTTTTCCTTGGCTAAGGAAAATATCATATGATCTCTACCATACCTCCAATCTCAAAAAGTAATGCATCAAACCTAGATCCTTCATCTCAAACTCTAAAGTGAGCTCCCTCTTACACCCATCAATGAGCTTCCCGTCCCATGTTATAAATAGATCATCTATATATAGAACTAAGATCAATGGGAATCCATCCTCAAACTTATAATAGAGGTTAAGATCTGCCTCACTCTTGGTAAATCCCAGGCTCATAAAATATCCATCTATCCTGGCATACCAAGCCCTGGGTGCTTGCTTTAGTCTATACAAGGCCTTCTTCAATCTGCACACATGAGACTCCTTCCCATGGATCACGAAGCCTTTTGGTTGTTATATGTAAACGTATTCCTCTATTACACCATTCAAGAAAGCAGTCTTGACATCCATCTAGTGTAATTTCCATCCCCTTGCAAAAGCAATCACAATTATTGATCGAATGGAAGTGTATTTTTCTACAAGAGAAAACGTTTCATCATAGTCTTCTCCCTCTTTCTAGGAGAACCCTCTAGCCACAAACCTTACCTTGTACTTATAGTTCTCTATGCTGCCATCTACAACATGCTTGATCTTGTAGATCTATTTGCAAGTCACAATTGACTTCCCTTCTGGTCTTAAAACAACCTCCCATACATCATTCTTCATGATGGACTAATACTCCTCCATCATGGAATCCTTCCATTATGGCTTCTCAGGAGCTTCTTCAAAAGTGGAAGGTTCTGAATCAATGATGTTGCTAATTAGTGCCACAAATATGGAAAACTTATGTTGTATCTTTCTCTCTCTAATAGAAGTAGAACCATGTCTTCCTCGAAGATTCGTCTATGAACACTACATAGTATACAAAGTTTCCAAGTGATGGCACCGTCATCTGTTTACATACATCGGAGTGTATGATTTCCAAAATACCTTTGTATACACTATCATTGCTTGTGAATATTCCCTTGACATTATTTCCAAGTGCATGACCTTTTCGTACTTCATCATGGTCTATCTGGATTTATGGTAGACTTGTAACCATTTTTCTCAACACTGGTAATGCTCTATAGTTCAAGTGAGCAAGCCTTCAGTGCCATATTTCAATGGAACTAACACTATTGGGTACAAGGGCTTGTTCTTTGTGTCCCTTCAACTTATGCAGTCCTCCCTCTTAGACACCAATCACAGTGTCTTTATTTATGCTTGAATTCTTGGGTAATAGAAGGACTTGGCCATCCACAAAAGATACCATAAATCCTTTATCTTCTAAAGCTTAAATAGATAGAAGATTCTTCTTTAAACATTGTACAAATAGAATATATTTAATTGAAATAGGGTTACCTAAATCAAGTTGTAAGGAGGCTTCTCCAACGCCTTTGATTGCATGCTTGGAATCATCTCCAAACGCCACTTGAAGTGAAGAGACCTTTTCTGTTAATTTTGATAGAGAGTTTCTAAATCTGGTCATATCCTTGGAAGCACCGCTATCTATGAGCGAAGTATCGCTTCCTTGAGTGATGGTTTCGGTGAGTGCTGAAACGAATAGAAATTCTTCATCCTTGTATTTTTTTTCTTCAGCATTAGTTCCATGTGCATGGTGCTTCTTCTTATTTTCTTTCTCATGTTTGTGAGGACATTGGGTGGCATAATGTCCCATCTTCCTTAAATTAAAGAATTGAACCTTTGACACATCCCTCTTAAGATGTAGCTTATTAGACTTCCTTGGAATGCCTTCTTCTCTTTCCTTTCTGTTCTTCACGTGTGATGCAACTTCTTATTTTTCCTCATCATCTACCTTTTGTTTAATGGACATCAATCTAGATTCATCTTGAGAGAAATTTTCCCTTAACTTTTCAAACTTGGGTAACTTCCTTCTTGCACAAGTTCATTGGACAAATGGGTCCCAAGAAGGAGGGAAACCATTTAATTTAGTGGTTAGTAGTTTAGCATTTTTACTAGATCTCCAATGGYAGTTAATTGGTCTTTGATCTGTGAGATCCTTGTAAAGAAGTTGGTTATTGTCTCTAACTTGTTCATAGTCACATTTCTAAGTTGGTGTCAAGGGTAAGCTTCTGACTAGTGTTGTTTCTTTCGTAGAGTCTGGTTATGGCATCAAACATATCCTTTGCATTCTTTAGTTCTGATACATTGGGTATCATGTGATCCTTGATTCATTCTATCAATATCCTCTTGGCCTTGACTTCATTCTTCTTGAACTTTTCCTTTCCTTCTTCATCTTCGGGTTCTGGAAGAATCTTCTTGACATGATCCAATAATTTATTATCTTCTAGAATGATTTTTAGTCTATGCTTCCAGAATATGAAGTTGTCTACTCCATCCAATCTGTCTTCTACTCTCATGCTGGAAGACATTTTGCTAATGGAAACCCTATCTTGGGAATTTTCTGCAATTTTCAAATTCCTTCAATCTGCAAATTGAGTGTTGCAGGAGGTACATTAGGTTAGGGCATGCTACTCTTTGTAAAGGGTAGTCCCAATGCCTTTGGGATAGTGCTAAAACTAGCTTGATAGGGTTACTACATAGCGACAACATGGAGTGGGCCCATAACCTGTTAGATTTTCCTCTACTTATAGAAAAATAGAGTTATTTACTTAGTTAACATTAACAACTATACCATAGAAAAAGAATAAATAGTAGAAAAAGTACACAAGATATTTATCCTAGGAAAAACCTAGCAACCTTTCTTAGATGAATTCATTTAACAAAGTCCAACCATTCACTAGCTACTTAGAGATTACAGACAAGAATCAAAACCTAGCACAAGGATAGCACCTAGAAGTAGCTCCAAAACTACAGTAGCAACATACATAGATAGTGCACCCTATAAGAGAGATAGTGCACAAGAGAGAGAGATAGAGAGAGAGAGAGAGATCACCTCCAAATTAGCTCCAAGACTAGGCTACTGCAACACCCTTCCTTCCTCAAACTTGCACACCTTTTAGCTTAGTGAGTGATAGTGTGTTGTGTCTCCAAATGAGCCAAGACGTCACCTATTTATAATCTTCTAGTCACTTCTTCCTGGGCCGACTTCTCATATGGGAGACTTAATTAACTTAGTTAATTCTTGGATGAGCCTTTAATTAATTATTGGGTGAGTCGAATTCTCTTCTAGAAACTTCTTGTTGTTTAATCATCTTCTTGGACTTATGGAATCTTCCCGCATCTAATATAGGTTTACATTGGAGTAAATATTCCTCCCATAGCTACCAAACATAAACAGAAACAAAGTCTAGTAAATTTTAAGTTTGGCATTCATTTTAGCGGGTTTTTTTACTCAAAGGATATGGAAGTGAAAATGATGGTGTTTGAGAATCTTGCAAAAATGAAATTTATAAGAACAATGGAAAATAAAACTTTTCACTAATTCTTCAATGAAAAAGAGTTTCAAAGAAAAATGCATGAGCAATCTTTCAAACCTTGAAATGCGGTTCTTTCTCTTTCTGATGCAGGATGGACAATGCAACGTCTTGAGAAAAGAAAAAGAAGAAATAAAAAGGATGTTATTTGTTATTTTTAATTTTCAATATAAGAATAAAACAACATCCTATGTAAATATCTTTTTTCTTTTTCAAATATAAAGAAAAACAAATAAACAGAAAGAAAGAAACCTAACTAGCAGCAAACTAGGGTTTTTTTCATTTTCTTCTTCTTTCTAACAAAGAAAAACTAAATAAAAGATATTAAAAGAAATAAATTTTTGTTGTATTAAATTTTAAAAATCCAAGGAAAGAACAAAATATAACTATAGAACTCAAATACAAACTCAAGTTTCAAAAATGACCACAACAATGACCACAAAACTGAGATCCTAAGAACAAGACTAGTCTTATAGTCATGCAATCCAAGGGATAAAAGGGAGACAAAAATGGATCAAAAAAATTGTTTTATAATCAAATATAAAGCTTTACCAACCTCCCATAGGCCACAAAAATTTTTGGGACCAAACTCCCCAAAAAGGACCCCCAAACAAGCCAAACCAGGGCTTCAAAAAGGCTGAAAAACAAGAAAAAAAAAGTCACTTTTTTGGAGGTGTGAGTGACTCTCTCCATTGTACGTCATATATGTAAGATCACGTATGAAACCTAGATCATTTTTGGGAGAATGTATGAATTTTTTACGTTACTTTGACTTATATAAGGCGTGTATGTATGCATTTTGGCCTTCTACAGGTCGTGTACAAGACCCAACACTTACGCATTTCTAAAGGTGTATGTATGCACTTAACTCCTATATAAAGGTAGTATGT
>SNQJ01S0153490.1:33909-52946 GCA_010110895.2 Picea sitchensis | reverse complement strand
AGGGCTTGATCATCATCCCTTGCTAGTAACGCTTCACGATTCGCTACTCTTGTTTCTTCTTGGATGCATTCTTCCCATAGACTATCAAACTTCAGTTTCTCCCTTCTGGCACATATCGTCTAGATGAAAGCATCCCAAGGTCTTGTGAGACCATTTAGGTCTGTCATTATGAGTTTGTCTTCGTCTATGGTATCTCCAATAGCTTCTAGTTGTTCTTTGAATTATGATATTCTAGAGAAGTATTCTTGAATCATTTCTCCTTTCTGCATCCTTGTATTCTTCAGTTGAGTTCTAAGATTCATCTTATGGTTTATGTTCTTTCCTTCATATAGTCTGGTCAAGGCATCAAACATCTCTTTCGGAGTCTTCTTATATGAAACATAAGGAATCAGGTGGTCTTTAATTGAATCAACAATGATTCTTTTGGCCCTTATTGTGTCCTTTTGATGCTTTGCCTTTTTTGTGGCATTGTCGGGTTCTTGTACTTCATCTTTGGTGAATATTGCTAGGTCATTCTCTTCAATAATGAGGCCAATCCTTTACTTCCAGGCACTGAATTTTTCCACTCCTTATAACTTGTCAACAAGCTTAATGCTTGCAGACATCTTTACTTGGAGCTAGGAAAATGACCGAAAAATGAAAGTGCTCAAAATAAAAAATTGAACTTACCAGGAGATGCGCTTGGCTGAGGCGAGCAGCCTGGTGTGCTTGTATCTGAGAAAATCCAAGTTTTTCTCCTTCAAATCTGATCTGCTGATTTCTGGACTGGTGCTTCTGGTACCTCTAGTACTCTGGTACTTTTGGTACTTCGTGAAACTAGGGTTTCACTTTTCGGGAGATCCATCCACTGAAAAGGTGCGCTGATGATGCCAAATTGATCCTTAGGGGAGGGCGCAACTTTCTAGATAGTTTTAGGGTTGAAAAGCTTCACTTTTGAAAAACCCTAATTTGCAGGTACGACAACAGTGACATTTTTCTCTTGCAAAAGATGCTGATACTTCCTTGACTTGGCTCACGATACCATGTTAATGTTTAAGCCATTATTATAGATGTTTCATTTCATTGAATGTAATGAAATACAAGATCATGAGAAATACACAATCACAAAAGGAGACACAACATTTATCTTGGGAAACCCTCTAGGGAGAAAACCAACAAAACTTCCCTTAATATAGCAATACAATGCCAAGAGGATCTCTTATGCTTTACAATACATAGAATCCCTGCCTTTAGATATCGCCACTCTCTCTCTCTCAACAGATGAATGAATCCGAACTTGTCTCTCCAAAGGCGAACAAATTGAGGTTATGTCTAAGTGAAGCTGGCCAGCCTCTTTATTTATACAAATTCTGGCAGTGTGAAGTGTCTCTTCAGCGTGAGGTGGACTTCTGGTTGGGTAAACCCACCTTTCTTATATTTATGGGTCTCTTTAATAATAGCTGTTGGGGCCGACTTCTTATTACACTTTATTACAATTGTCTTTTGACCAATCCATAAAAGGAGATTTGGTCTATTACAATAACCAACATGATAAATCCACAGTGGGGATTGATCAAATGAATAACATAATAAGCCAATAATAAGAATATAACTGCAGGTTACATTATTTCAACAAATATGGCCCTTGAACAAAATGTTAATAAATGGCCTTTGGCATTCTTGAGGGGTGGAATACAAAAACAAGGGATGATGGAAGCCCATTAGAGTTGATTGTCATCATTGTCATCGTCGTGAATAGGAATAGAAATTCCATCATTGTGATCATCATCATCATTGTCATCATAATCATTGTCATGATCATTGTCATCATCGTATTGTCACCATTGTTAATCAACATTGTCGGCATCCTACTCCTCATCATCATCACCATCATCCATCGTCATCATTGTCATTGTCAATGGTACATCCTTATCGTGTCATAGAGCAAACTATTGTTTTACCTTTACTAAAGAATACCATGTAGGCAGCTCACATAGCTGACATATATATATATATATATATATATATATATATATATATATATATATATATATATATATATATATATATATATATTAATATATTATAATTTATATATTATATAATATATATATAACAAAAAAACTATATGTGTGTATTGTAACTCTCCATATCTGACATCTAGCTCACGACTTGACAAAGATATATAATCGGATATCCCAACAGCCCTAGCTCGACTCAATAGAGGAGATAGAGGAGATATCTCGGCTCGATAGTGGAGATAGAGGAGATAGCCTATCTTGGTAGAAGAGACAGAGGAGCCCGACTCGACAAAGGAGCGATTTCGCCAAAATCAGTAAGTGATAGAGAAAAAATGTTAATTTTCCTTTCTATCATATTTTGTGAGGCACCACAATATGGAATCCATATGTAAAGAATCCCCCCATCTCTGCGATACGTATTTTATGGATTCACATTTTTGGAATGATGAAATATTATATAGAATCGTCCTACAAAATGAACCCCTCTAGTGAACCATGGTCATGTCCATAGCAACCCTAAACTTGAGAAAAACACAGTTCAGAAATTCCAAGGAGAAGAAAACCACAAACCCTAAATGATGAAGCTTCATAAACCTAATAGCGAGAAAAAAGAAAAGAAAAATCTCGAAAATGATGAGGGAGAAAAACTTTACATGGATTATGGTGACAAGATTCAGGTAGAAATTCGATTTGGTTGAATTTATCGTCCAAATTCAAATTTAGTTTGAGTGCTTGATGCCGACCTCAACCATATGGAAGTATTTACAGTTGTGCCAAACAATCTGCTATTGCAATGTGATCGATAACATCCTCGAGACAAATTCATTATCTCTTCCAAGTTCCAACTATATATGGCAAGGAATCCCATGAGCAGTCCCATTATTGTTGCTACTTGAGATCACCACACACTATAATTTTTTATATACATTTTTAGATTTATATAAAATCAATTGAAATGTTTAGATGTCAATTTTAATTAATTTTTCTATCATTGTCAGTTGTCGGCATTGTGATTCCTCCACTTACTTCACAGATAGCTCCCTTAACAATTAAGTTCCCAAATATTGGTTCCCACAACAAAACCAATATGAACAACCATGGTTCAAGCCCTGCCAAAGTCTCCTACTCTGGTTCAGATGCATTTAGGAATTATGTATAAGATTAAAAGAACTTTGTTGTAAAGTCATCTTTGCATTGATAAATTGTAAACCTTTTGGATTGAAATGCTACACTGGTGATTCATAATCTTTATAAGAAGTAAATCACCTCATCCTTTCAAGCCACTAACATGGACTTGATAACATCTTTGAAATTTTACATAGTTTCCTTATTATCTAAACATTTTTACAAACTCCCATTGACTTCATATTTCCATTTGATTGAGCAATGACTTCGACTTCTCAAAGTATAATTTTGGGCACTTAGAATTTCTATAATTGTTTTGAATTTTTTTCCTTCATCTATAATACCAACCTTGACTTCAACAATTTGGTTTCTAGTTCATATTCATTTTAACACTTTGAATGTTCAATTGTCATGCTTTAACAAACAAACTACAATCTGCTAAGAATAAAGCTACATTAAAGAAAAGGTTGTTGGCATCATGCATCTAATAATGCACATGTTTTCAAGGTTGTTGGAATCATTGTGGAAGCTACCTTCCCAACTACATTAAATGAAAGGTTTTTAGAAGCTTCCATGTGGGGAACCCTCTCTTTATTTGAATAAAAATGTATTCTAGCGATATCCATGGGGGTGATTCCTATAGAATATTTTTTGATTAACCTTCTAATAGAATATCATAAATAAAATTGTAGAAGATGTTAAAATTCTCTTATAGCAATTAAGATGTGTAGTATTTAACTTTAAAATCTTGTAACAATAACAATAACAATAAGGATCATTGAAAGGAAGACATCCACAACATTACACAATATTTATCACAGGAGAAACTTCATGGGGAGAAAGCCAACAAAACTTATTTAGTATGATTCTTCAACAAATTGCAATATCTCTATGGGGATGGAATCTCACCATAACAGAATCTAAACCAAAAATCCTAGACCGTAACATAGTAGTGCACCACTTTACCAAGATAGGTCACTAAGACGTCTTCTCCTTGCCATTGGTTATCCTCCTCAAACTTGTGCAGAGATAGAAACATTGTGTGTTGTGTGTTGTGCCAAATGAGGCTCCTATCATCCTTATAAATACACATTGGATTGCCCCCTTACTTAAGCCAGGGCCGACTTGAAAATTTACCCTTATAATTTACAATTGACTTGTCTAGGAACAATAAGGCCAACTTTTACAAAGGAATAATAGGGCCAAATATAATAACAAATTATTTTAGGGTTTTATCATTACAAATATAATAGGAATATATTCGAAGCTACTCAAATTTTAACACTCCCTCTTAACAGGAAGATTGTTTTGCATGCATAATCATCACGAATGTTTCTGTACTTTTATACATGATCATTGAATTTTTTACTTCCACGAATCTATACCAAAGAAGTTTTGTAACCATGTCATGCATCCGAGTCTTCAACATCATCACATCTTCAACTCACCAACTCACACATAATCTGAGTATCTAGTTTGTAAGAACCAAAGTAACTAGGTGCTGGAACTTTTCCGCATCTCGCGGGTAGCCTCGTGTACCATGCTTTTGTCAAATATCCTTTGGGTAGCAATAACACGGGTGTGCGAATTTTCTAAATCTCACCAAGAGTAGCCTTTGCATGCTGTACTTTTATTGAATCTCCTTTGGAATTGTGATGTGGGGTGTGCAATTTTCTGACTCACTAGAGTAGCCTTTAGCGTGCGAATTTTGTTGAGCTAAGCTGGAGTAGAAGTAACTTACTCAATGCCGGCCTTTTCATGTTGGATGATTCCCACTTCTTAGTGCCATTCCTTTTTCATATTGGATGAGAAATTATTGCCAACCCTTTTTCATGTTGGATGGAGTCATAATTCTCATTGTCAACCCTTTTCATGTTGGATGAGACATTTGGTGCCAACCCTTTTTCATGTTAGATGAATCACACTTCTCAGTTCGACCCTTTATTTCATCTTTGGATGAGAACACTCTCTGCGAAGAGGGATCACATGATTCCTTGGAAATGTATCAACACTCACCACTCCCTTTACTACGAATGTCCTTCTAGAACACACCAGCTTGTATCTGAAGTATACAAAGTTCACTCTCGACAGAGGCTTGGACAACATATGCTACTGCTCATCAGGCCTTAACATATTGGAACTTCCTACTCCTCTATACCATATCTACCACAATATAATGGTACTTGATATTGATGTTCTTGGACTTGTCATGGAACATTGGGTTCTTTGACAACTTCACCTATTCACAGTTGTCGCACCAAATACAAGTTGCCTCTAACTCGAGATCAAACAAACCAAAAAGTAGTTTATGAAGCCACAATGCTTTAGTACATGTTGAATATGTTGTTATCTACTCTACCTCAACTGTACTTCAAGTTCCACACTAGTTTGATTCCTACTAAACCATGAGATCCTTAACTTAATTCCCAAACTGAAATGGCATCTGAATTCGTATACTCTTCAGGTCCTCTCGGCATACCATTGTCGAATCATGAGATAATCCTTGTAGGCTTATCTCATAATCTGAGGCACACTTGAGACCATAATCAATTGTACCATTAAGGTACCTATCCATTGATGTTTTCACAATCAGTGAACATGTCTGGAATTAAACCATATCGCCGACTCAAGTGTTCACTTCAAAAATAAATATGGTCTGCATTTCATTAAGTACATTAACTAACCAATAATTTTTCTATAAATGGGTGGCATCCATTGTCTCTAAAGATGTATCATACAATACATTTCAGATTTGTCACCATGGGTGTAGGCATGTTCTTATAGTCCATCATTCTGAATCTCTTCGAATATCCACTACATATTTTCCTTGGTTGAGAAAAATCTCCTACCCGGTCTCTACCATACCTCTAGACCTAATAAATAGTGCATCAGGTGTAGGTCTTTCATCTCAAACTTAAGCGACAATCTTCCTCTTGCTTTCATTAATGAGCTTCTCAAAACATGTGAGGAACAAGTCATCCACATGCAAGAAATATAATTGGTCCTCCATTCTGGCTTAGTAGAGGTTGGAATCTACTTTCCTCTTAGTAAATCCCAAACTTGTCAGGAAACTATCAATCCTTGTGTACCATGCTCAGGGTTCTTGCTTTAACCCATACAAGGTTTCTTCGATTTGCACACATGTGTCTTACTATCATGTGTCTCAAATACTTTTGGTTGCTCCACATAGACTTCTTCTTCTATTAGACCATTTAGAAAAGTTGTCTTCATGTCCATCTATGGCCTCCTTCCCTTCATCTTAGCTTATATCACAAGTATGGATTGATTGAGTGTATATTTCCATAGGCTATCTCCTCATGTCGATTAAGTCCTTTTGGGGAGAATACAAGCCTTTGCCTTGTATTTCTCGATACTTCCATCTCTTGAATTCTTTTCTTTGTAAATACACTTGGAACTTACAAATGTCTTGTCTTTCAGTCTAGGAACCCACATCCCAAACATCATTCTTTACTACAGATTGATATTATTCAACCATGGAATCCTTCCATTATTTATTTCTTACTGACCTCTTCATAACAAGTAGGCTCAACATCGATAATATCACTCAAAAATTCCACATAACTGGAGTATGGTTTTGATATCTTGCTTTCTCTAAAGGTTTCATCTGGGGAATCATGTTTTGCCTTGAGCCCAGCCTTAAAATGATAAGAAATCAATAAAATTGAGTCCATAGAGATTAGAACACCTTTACAATATATAAACTTGAACACAATATGAGATTAGATAAGATTCTGAAATACTATATCTCCTTTATACCTGTATATATATATATACTTATATATATATATATATATATATATATATATAGAGATAGAGGTGGAGACAAGGGGTTACCATTAAGAGAGAGAGAGAGAGATAAATTGGAGACAAGGGGTTACCATTACAATGTAATGGTGCAAATAAGGGTTCTAGCTGACCTACTAGAAATGTAATAATTCACTATCTAGGGCATAATAAGGGATTTTATACATATCATGGGGATTTTTCTAGGGCTTAACATGCCCTTCCCCTTCAAACAAGTGTTTTCCTCAACACTTGTCTAACCATGGATTCTTCTCCATGAAGAACTCATCTTCCCATGTCGCCTCTTCCACTAGTAGGTTCTTCCATTTGACGAGGTATTATGTAATTGCTCAATTTCTCAACTACTTAATTATTGTTTCAAGGATTGTTTCTAGCTCTAGTATGATTTTCCCTTCTTCATTGAGCTTTGGTAAACTTGTTTGGACTGGGATATTGTTTTTTATGACCTTCTTTAACCATGAAACATGGAATACTAGATGTACACGTGAAGATGGAGGCAGCTCCAATTTCTAATCCATAATCCATACTTACAATCCTTTGCAAAACCTTATAGGAGACATAATATTTGGGTGCTATTTTATTTTCCTTCTTTTGTTTCTTTAGGGAAATTTGTTTGTATGGTTTTAGCCTTAGAAATACCCAATCCCCCACCTCAAATTCCCTTTCCCTGTGATGTTGATCTGCTTGTTGTTTCATCCTATTTTGTGCCATAACCAAGTTGTCCTTCAACAATTTTAGGACCTCTTGTTGGTTCCCTATGTGGTCCTCCACTACTTGAACCTTTGTATTCCCTTTCAAGGGTGATGTGATGGATGGAGGATGATATCCATAAAGTGCCAGAAATGGGGACATTTTTGATGAAGTATGGAAGGGTGTGTTGTACCACCATTCCGCTAAGGGAAACCACTTGACCCATTATGTATGTTTATCGTATGAAAATAAATGAAGATATACTTCTAGACATTTATTCACAATCTCAATTTGCCCATCAGATTGAGGGTGGTAAGATGAACTATGATCCAATTGAGTACCAAAACAAGAAAATAATGCAATCCAAAAATTTCCCATGAAAGTTGGGTCTCTGTCACTTACAATAATCTTGGGGACTCCATGTAGTTTTTGAACTATTTCCATGAATGTTGTTTCTACTGTGATTTCTTTAAAATCATGAGAAAGAGAGCAAAAATGGGCATACTTTTTTAGTCAATCCACTACTACCATGATGACGGTATTTCCATCTGATTTTGGTAAACCTGTAATAAAATCCATGGAAACTTCTTCCCAACGTTGGCTTGGTATAGCTAATGGTTGTAGGAGACCCGGAGTCTTGATTGTCTCCCCCTTATTCTGTTGGCAGACCAGACATTCTGAGACAAAATTTTGAACATCATTTTTAAGACCTTCCCAGAAAAAATCCCTCTTGACCCTATGGTATGTTTTAAAGAATCCTGAATGTCCCCTTATAGGAGAAGTGTGCAATTCCAGAAGGATATTTTATTTGATTTGGGAATTCTTACATAAGTATAGGGGATCATGATACCATAGAAAATCATTCTTCCATACAAACGTTTCTATTGAATTGGGGTCTTCATGTATTTTTTGAATGGTCTTTCATACCTCTTGATCTTTATTCCATTCTATCCTTGTGTCTTCCACCCAATCCGATTGAGGACTAGAAATAGCACATAGTGAACCTTCTGTTTCTTCTTCTTTCCTGGAAAGGGCATCTGCCACAACATTATGTTTTCCTTTTTTGTATATAATTTCAAATTCATAACCCAACATCTTTGTAACCCATTTTTGTTTCTCTTCTGAAGATAATCATTGCTCCAAAAAGTACTTCAAACTGTCATGATCTATTTTGACCTTGAAGTGTCTTCCTATTAGGTAGGGGCACCATTTCTGAACTGCATGTATTATGGCCAACATTTATTTTTCATAAATGGGTTTGAATAAGTTTTTTCCTTTAATTTTTTTTCTTTCAAAGGCAATGGGCCTTCCTTCCTGCATTAAAACTGCACCATTTCCATGGCTTAAGGAATCACACTCCACAATAAATGTTTTTTTGAAGTCAGGTGTGGTCAAGACAGGAGTTGTACACATAGCCTCCTTAAGTTTTTCAAAATCTTTGGTTGCTTCTTCTTTCCAAGAAAATTATTCCTTCTTTAATAAAGTTGTTAGAGGTGTTGTTACTTGACCATAGTTCTTGACAAACTTACGGTAATAGCCTTTCAATCCTAAGAATCCTCTAAGTTTCTTCAAGGTTTTGGGAATTGGCCATTCCCTTATAGCTTTAATTTTGTTAGGGTCCACTTTTACACCTTCATGAGATACAATATGACCCAAATATTCCACTTCTTGAACGCCAAAGGCACACTTGGAAGGATTTGCATAAAGTTGTTTCTCTTCCAATAGTTGTAATACTTTGTCAACATGTTCTACATGCTCTTCCCAAGATTTGTTGTAGATTAGTATGTCATCAAAAAATACTAACACAAATTTTCTAAGGAAGGGCTTGAAAATCGAATTCATCAAGATTTGAAATGTTGACGGTGCATTAGTCAGTCCAAATGGCATAACCAAAAATTCATAATGACCTTCATGTGTTCCAAAAGTTGTTTTAGGAATGTCTTCTTGTCTCATTCTGATTTGATGATATCCTGAACGAATATCCAACTTAGTAAAGAATTTTTCTCCATGTAATTCATCTAATAATTCATTAATGACAAGGATAGGAAACTTATATTTGATGGTCATTTTGTTGAATTGTTTATAATCTGGACACATACGCCATGAGCCGTATTTTTTTGTAACCAACATCAATGGTGAAGAGAAATAACTTTGGCTATGTTAAATGATGCCAGCCTATAACATTTTCTGGATCATGCGTTCAATCTAAAATTTTTCCCTTGACCAGAGATATAATAAAAACTTTTTCAAAGAGCAAGAGTTTATAAGCTTACCAGAGAGTAGTTTCCAAGACGTCTAGGGTTTTTATGAGAAAACCCTAAATTTTAAAAACTTCAAATTTTTTACTTCTACTCCAGGGGAAATATGCACTCTCCTAAGGCAAGTTCACTGATGGTCTTGGCTTGATCAAACTCCTCCTGAAAATGTGTGACATCACCTTCTAGGGTTTCGCAGGTTCATAGGTTTATGCAGTTGCAGTAGCTTCTATTTACTATGAAAATGACTTCTTTCATGTCTTCTCTGATACCATGTTAAAATTCTCATATATAAGTTAAGAAGTTATGAATTCTTTAAGTTTAAATCATTAAACAATAACCATAACAATAAGGATCACTGAAATAAAGACATCCACAACATTACACAATATTTATCCTGGGAAACCCTCATGGGGGAGAAAACCCAACAAAACTTCTTTAGTATAGATTCTTCAACAAGTACAATATCTCTACAGGAGATATCTCACCATAACAAAAGCTAAACCAGAAATCCTAGACCATAACAGAGTAGTGCACCACTTGACCAAGATAGGTCACTAAGACGTCTTCTCTTTTCCATCGGTTATCCTCCTCAAAAATGTGCACTACGGAGATAGAGATATTGTGTTGTGTGTTATGACAAATGAGGCACCTAGCCTCCTTATAAATACACATTGGACTGCCCCCTTAATTAAGCCAGGGCTGACTTGACAATTTACCCTTATAATTTACAATTGACTTGTCTAGGCACAATAGGGTCGACTTTTACAAAGGCACAATAGGGCCAAATATAATAACAATATCTTTTAGGGTTTTGTCATTACAAATATAATAGGAGTATCTTTCGAAGCTACTCAAACTTTAATAGAAGATACTAGTGTTTCCTCAATGACACTCTTTATTAGCATGAGTCTTCCTTCCATGGAGACCCACCTATTACACCATGAATCTATTCTCCTTGATACCCTCTCATACACCCACATATAGTCGTTCATGGGTTAGTCATTTTCCTTTGAATGGAAACCAAGATATTTTATACTGTCATAAAAAAAATTAAGTTCGTAAGGAAATATAGTTTGGATTAGATGAGCGAGAGGATCCCCTATCTTGTGATAGACTAAAGAAGACTTTTGGTCATAAATTTTGCATGTCAGTGGCTAAAAACTAAAAAGTTAGCATCTTATCAAGTACCATCAATTCCAATTGGCATGGAGTAAAAAATGAAGATAAAATTCATTGGGTAGGAAACACACCCAATTCAAATAAATTCAACTAATTCCACTTCAAACCATCTACAAAGTTTAGTGAATTCCTCTAAGATATTCTACCAAGAAAGTGATCATATTTATTACTAAACATATGAGAACAATATCTAGTACATCATATTGAACCAAAAATCCTAAAGTGATTTATAGTCAATGCTTAGGGTTTCTTTCCCACACTAGTCAATAATAAATATAATCATGTGACTGAGAATACTAAGCACCAATACCATACATCCAATAAACTTTGAAATCTAGTTTGAAAGCGGAAATAAGGTGAAGTATGAAAGCATGAAATGAAGGAGGACTCAAGAATAATTGATCCCTCATATTAACCTCCTCTCTTTCTCTAATAAAATAAGCATGGGAAGGCACATTGAATGTCTCTCAAAAATACAGTATGGATGTAATGATCCCAAGCCATTATGCCAGTATCATCACAGTTTTGGTGTCTTTTAAAAAAAAAAAAATGGTTGTGGTATTCCGTCAAACACTTCGTTGACCTACTTCTTTACATGTGTTTACTTGCTGAATGGCCTCTTGATTTCGGCCTTAGGGTTTATTGATGTGTTTATATATGTGTTTGAAATTAACAAGAATATACAATCATGGAACATACCTCAACCATATGCAATATGATAGACAAGCCAAAACATCTCAAATCTTCTTTTATTCATGAAATAGAGAAACCTGCTACAATGAAGATGCCGATCTGGAATGCTCAACAGATGCCTAAGAAGATAGACAATAGAGATTCTACACAATGATCCAATAGAAGACTACAATAAGCCTCCAAAGGATGGATATACAATGAATACTGAATACAAGTAGATCTGGGCCATAAGAATGCTAAACCCCCAAGTTGGAAGGTGCCACGCCCTGTTGGATAGTTGAAGCTCCTCAACAATTTGGTCATGCTTCCAAATGTGTCCAATCACCCCAAGAAATATTCCAAACAGTAGATCAGGTGCTGGTAATAACAACCTAGGTGCCTGAATCTCCAAGATCCCTCTCAAAACATATGGATATGAACCTCCTCCAATGTATGGTGCACCCTCCTGGATGACTGAAACCCTAATAATTCAGCCTCTCTCCTAGATACCTCCAACAACTCCACCAATCCACTAGAATGATAGATCGGGGCACAACAATGAATACCCAAGTGCTCAACTAGGCCAAATACCTGCTAGATCCTTAGATCTAGCTATCCTCCAAGATGTGGTGAGTCCTCCTCTTGGGAAATCATCCCACTCTCAATACTGATGAATCACCACCAAAACACCTCTGAAGTCCACCAAGAATAATGCTATAACACCTGCAAGGGAAACCCAATACCTGAAATTCCCAAAATCTCCTCTCCTCAGCTAAGACGAATCCTCCCTCAATGAATGGTGCGCCCCTCTTGCTGGAAACCCTAGATGGTGCGCCCTCTCTCTCTATGCCCCTGCAACTGATGTAGAATCCTCCTACAACTGAGTATATCTGGAACTAGAATGGTGTGGGAGAGTATTGCATCTCCGAGACCAAGCTTGGGACAAGCTAGGTGGAATCTTTCACTGTCGAATCATCCTCTAGGGTTTGTTAAGTCAAAACCCTCAAAACCCCCAATGTTGGGCTCACTATCTAGAAGCTAGATATCAAAAAATGATCATAAGTCCATATAAGTCCTATTTCGACACTTATTCCATCTTCACCAAAGAAAAAAGTGTGAATCGTTGCAAGCCCAATGTTCACATGTGATTATTATGATCGTGTTTGGCACATGCATTTTGATGATGTCTATTCAACTGAAGGATGCAGATAAATTCAATCGCATTGTCACTAACTATGTTTTCTCATTCGATGGAGTGTAGGTACAACTAAACAGGTACCTATCAAACCTATCATCCTCGAGCGAGGGAATTTTTGGAGGGAGGGAATCACTATTATTATGGGGGTAAACATATTCTACCAGTATACCAAACTTGTAAATAATTTTTTCCTTTTTATATCTTTAACATACATTTTAATAGCTCATGCTTAGTAGATTATTTTATAACATTCTAAATTTCCATGCATATTATAATGTGGAAGGGTGATTGTGGGAAGGCATCAGCTACCTCGGAGCAGGTATAACAGTGATTTCCATATCAATTCTTGCTTACGATAATTGAATTAACATGTTTATTTGTTGATGTAAACGAGCACATAGTCGGAGTAGGATGTTGTGTGGAATGAAATATATGATTCCATCAAGTCGATGGAAACAATTCAAAATTCCTTGAGAAATACAAATAAGTAACTTGTTGAATTGGTCAGGTATAGGCCACTTACAGAGGAGGGAAAAAAAGGATGGAAATTTTAAGGTAGGATATAGAACAATATAGGGTAAGTGCAATTAAAAAAAAGACCATTTCAGACATATATTGATTTATGAAATTTGTGTTTGATATTGTTATATGAGCAATACTCTAACATTTTCTTTCTATAGGAAATTTTTCATCTGAAGGGATAGTCTAGTCATGGGGACGCTATTGGTGGCAGTGATGCACAAACCCCATACTGTCCTAGCACGAACCACATACCTGCAAGGATATTTTCCTCTTTGTTTATGGCTTAAAGGACTGAAATGCATGGAGCCCAGAAGACACCCCCACTGCACATGCTAGACCGTGCTCATGAGGGTCTACAAGTGGAATCTCATGAGGATATTAGTTATATGTAGCCAAATCAGGTGCATTATTATCCTAGGGAAACACGTGTTGAAAGATCAGGAACACTCTCCATCTACTTCTTGGTGGAAGAAAACTTGGTTCCCTTGAAGATACAACAAATCCCAAGTATTTTTGAATATGTTAAATAGTTCCTACCATTTGATTGAAACCTACATCTTTCATATTATTTTAATCTAATTATCATATCATTTTTTAGGAAACAATATTTTTTACAGGACCTTGCATGATAAGGCTCTATATATTTTTGGGCCCACCAATCTCATGCAGTGGAATTCCAAGAATAAATATTTGAAACTTAATTGATATTTGATATTTTTAATTGAATATGATGAATTTTGTTTAGTTCTATAAAAAAACATGATATCTTGTAACATACTTGAAACTTTTCGTAGGCTCCCAGACACATCAAAAGCAGCAAAGGCAAGACTAGATAAACAAGGACAACACAAACTTGGCCAAGGTGGTTACTTGAGATTAAAATCTAGAATTGTAAGTACCAAATACTTTATTCATATTATACAATATGTCATCATACAAATTTTATCTAATTGTAGCCAGTAATCAAAAATCCACATCTTATGACATGTGATGCATGGGGATAAATCCAACAGTGTCGCCACAAAATAAGACTTCATGCTCGGCTTCAAGTTCATCTTTCAAGTTGTGGTGGAAAATCGACAAAGGAAGGGATTAGAGACACAATTTGACCCTTCGAATGAGTTGGTAAATAAAATGACAAGATTCCAATTGTTGATTACTAGTCTAATATATTGACAATTGATTTTACCCATCAATTAATTATGTCTCTATTTGTTTTAAGTAGGCAAGCAACACTGGTTCATTCGACGGTGGTGGAAAACAAGCCCATGATACTAGTGGTTCGAAAACCCATGATCATGGTATGCATGTCTTTAAAATAAAATGTATAATATGGTGATTATAAATATTTCCCTCAGACGGTGTACTTATAAATTTTCTTGTTTCAATGGAAAATCATGTAGATGAGGGTGCTCGAAGAGGAGAGAAACCGATGAAAATCCAACCAATGGTGTCCACTACTCCTCGAGGGAAAAAACATAGTAATGATATTCATACTAATGAAACATTGTTATGAATAATAACTAACCATGCCCTTTTAACTTTTTTTGTTATTGTAGTGGATGTGCCCCCTGTAGTGCATCAGCGTCCACGTTCTACTACTAGAAGTAGTAGAATGCTTGAGATGACTCATCACCTTCCAGAAGAAGAATAGGACCCAATAGTTGAAGGTTGGGATCGAGATGAACATGATGATGATACACTCATTAGTTTTATCAAAAAGAAGAAACAAAAAAATATGTTATTGTACATATTTTCAGGACAATTTTTATTAATATAAATTATTGACTGTACATTTTTTGTTTTTCTAGTTGTGTGTGGACCTTATATGTTTTGTATGCATGTACCTTCTTGATTTCATTTACCTTTAATTCTTGTTTTGTTACTTGTTATGCATGATTTGGTAAGGGGAATTGAGAGTGATGTGAGGAGGGGGAGGGACTAAACGAGCTTCCACCTTCATGCAGTTGGTCTTGTTTAGTAGAGAATAAATTATTCTCGAAACCAAGAGGAACTCATTCATGAGGTATTCCCCTTCAGTATTTCTAGAGCATCGTACATCTTTAATTATTATGTGGTCATATAACATTTAATTCTCTTTTTCAAATACAAACTCATTGATGTTTAGTTATTATTCAGTCATTTAACCTATTATTGTATTTGACAAATATAGGTCTGAAGGGAGGTCACCTCCACGATCCACAATGCATTCCCGACAAGGTTTTTTTGCCCATGTTTTTCTGGTCTTGCCTTGGTTCAGTTTGATGTGTTTGGGAGCCTACGAAAAGAAACCAACGCAATAATAGGAAACATGGGAAGCACAAAATTTGTGAATATTGGAAAACTTTGTGGAAAATATTGGACATGGAACAAGTCAATGGCAAAGATTGGACATGGAACAACCAGAACACTCTTTGTTGGGAAATTGGATCTATTTCAGGTTCTATGATGGAGGACGAGGTATACTGTGTCTTCCGCAATTGTCATTTATGGTATTTTATAGTTGTTTATTGGGTTTTCTATCCCTATTCATATTTATTGACTGGATGCTTATTATTGTTACAATAAACCCAATACCTGAAATTCCCAAAACCTCCTCTCCTCAGCTAAGACGAATCCTCCCTCAATGAATGGTGCGCCCCTCTTGCTGGAAACCCTAGATGGTGCACCCTCTCTCTCTCTGCCCTTGCAACTGATGTAGAATCCTCCTACAACTGAGTATATATGGAACTAGAATGGTGTGGGAGAGTATTGCATCTCCGAGACCAAGCTTGGGACAAGATAGGTGGAATCTTTCACCGCTAAATCGTCCTCTAGGGTTTGTTAAGTCAAAACCCTCAAAACCCCCAATGTTGGGCTCACGAGCTAGAAGCTAGATATCAAAAAATGATCATAAGTCCATATAAGTCCTATTTCGACACTTATTCCATCTTCACCAAAGAAAAAAGTCTGAATCGTTGCAAGCCCAATGTTCACATGCGATTATTATGATCGTGTTTGGCACATGCATTTTGATGATGTCTATTCAAGTGAAGGATGAGGATAAATTCAATCACATTGTCACTAATTATGTTTTCTCATTCGATGGAGTGTAGGTACAACCGAACAGGTACCTATAAAACCTATCATCCTCGAGCGAGGGAATTTTTGGAGGGAGGGAATCACTATTATTATGGGGGTAAACATATTCTACCAGTATACCAAACTTGTAAATAATTTTTTTCTTTTTATATCTTTAACATACATTTTAATAGCTCATGCTTAGTAGATTATTTTCTAACATTCTACATTTCCTTGCATATTATAATGTGGAAGGATGATTGTGGGAAGGCATCGGCTAGCTCGGAGCAGGTATAACAGTGATTCCCATATCAATTCTTGCTTACAATAATTGAATTAACATGTTTATTTGTTGATGTAAACGAGCACACCGTCGGAGAAAGATGTTGTGTGGAATGAAATATATGATTCCATCAAGTCGATGGAAACAATTCAAAATTCCTTGAGAAATACAAATAAGTAACTTGTTGAATTGGTCAGGTATAGACCACTTACAGAGGAGGGGAAAAAAGGATGGAAATTTTAAGGTGGGATATAGAACAATATAGGGTAAGTGCAATTAAAAAAAAGACCATTTCAGACATATATTGATTTATAAAATTTGTGTTTGATATTGTTATATGAGCAATACTCTAACATTTTCTTTCTATAGGAAATTTGTCATCCGAAAGGATAGTCTGGTCATGGGGACTCTATTGGTGGCAGTGATGCACAAACCCCATATTGTCCTAGCACGAACCACATACCTGCAAGGATATTTTCCTCTTTGTTTATGGCTCAGAGGATTGAAATGCATGGGGCCCAGGAGACACCCCCACCGCACATGCTAGACCGTGCTCATGAGGGTCTACAAGTGGAATCTCATGAGGATATTGGTTATATGCAGCCAAATCAGACGCATTATTATCTTGGGGAAACACGTGTTGAAAGATCAGGAACACTCTCCATCTACTTCTTGGTGAAGAAAACTTGGTTCCCTTGAAGATACAACAAATCCCAGGCATTTTTGAATATGTTAAATAGTTCCTACCATTTGATTGAAACCTACATCTTTCATATTATTTTAATCTAATTATCATATCATTTTTTAGGAAACAATATTTTTTACAGGACCTTGCATGATAAGGCTCTATATATTTTCGGGCCCACCAATCGCATGCAATGGAATTCCGAGAATAAATATTTGAAACTTATAGACCATATGGTCAACCTATTTGGTGATATATTCAAAGAGTTTGAAACCACCTCAAGGGTCGGTACATATTTGAAATATGTCAGAGGTCAATATAGGGTTCAATTGAAAAAGAACCCTCAGTACGATCATCCTTTTGGCCATTCTCGAGAGGGAATGGAATAATATAGATGAGGACACAAAAGGGAGCAAATTGAGAAGCGAAGGGAAGACACCACCTGGCCCTGGAAGGTAATATATGATATTTTTAATTGAATATGATGAATTTTGTTTAGTTCTATAAAAAAACATGATATCTTGTAACATACTTGAAACTTTTCGTAGACTCCCAGACACATCAAAAGCAGCAAAGGAAAGATTAGATAAACAAGGACAACACAAACTTGGCCAAGGTGGTTACTTGAGATTAAAAGCTAGAATTGTAAGTACCAAATACTTTATTCATATTATACAATATGTCATCATACAAATTTTATGTAATTGTATCCAGTAATCAAAAATCCACATCTTATGACATGTGATGCATGGGGATAAATTCAACAGTGTCGCCACAAAATAAGACTTCATGCTCGGCTTCAAGTTCATCTTTCAAGTTGTGGTGGAAAATCAACAAAGGAAGGGATTAGAGACACAAATTGACCCTTCGAATGAGTTGGTAAATAAAATGACAAGATTGCAGTTGTTGATTACTAGTCTAATATATTGACAATTGATTTTACCCATCAATTAATTATGTCTCTATTTGTTTTAAGTAGGAAGCAACACTGGTTCATTCGACGGTGGTGGAAAACAAGCCTATGATACTAGTGGTTCGAAAACCCATGATCATGGTATGCATGTCTTTAAAATAAAATGTATAATATGATTATTATAAATATTTCCCTCAGACGATGTACTTATAAATTTTCTTGTTTCAATGGAAAATCATGTAGATGAGGATGCTCGAAGAGGAGAGAAACCGATGAAAATCCAACCAATGGTGTCCACTACTCCTCGAGGGAAAAAACATAGTAATGATATTCATACTATTGAAACATTGTTATGAATAATAACTAACCATGCCCTTTTAACATTTTTTGTTATTGTAGTGGATGTGCCCCCTGTAGTGCATCAGTGTCCACGTTCTGCTACTAGAAGTAGTAGAATGCTTGAGATGACTCATCACCTTCCGGAAGCAGAATAGGACCCAATAGTTTGTTGGAAAGACTAGAACAACTGAGAGGGGGGGGTGAATCAGTTGTTTATAAGCTTAAACAATTTTATGCCTTTTAAATAATTATTAAGATTTCTTCATGTGTCATCAACCAATCATACAG
>SNQJ01S0153490.1:15280-33899 GCA_010110895.2 Picea sitchensis | reverse complement strand
GAAGCTGTTGGTCGATACTTCATCAAAATTGATTGATGCCACAGTGTACAGATAGATTATTGGATCGATGATGTACCTGACGAACACCAGACCAGACATTTGTTTTGCTGTGAACACCTTGAGTCAGTTTCTGGTAGAACCCAAATGCGTTCACCTAGTGGCTGCAAAACATGTGATGAGGTACCTTAAAGATACAATAGATTATGGTCTCAGCTATGATAGAGATCATGAATTCACATTGAGTGGATATACTGATGCAGATTGGGCAGGAAGTGTTTCTGGCAGGAAAAGCACTTCAAGATGCTATTTCAGTTTGGGATCAGCTATGATCTCATGGCAGAGTAGGAAGCAATCTAGCATTGCTCTCAGCACAACGAAAGCAGAATATATGGCCGCATGTTCTGCTAGCTGCGAAGCTATATGGCTTCAAAAGTTGTTAACCGGCCTATTTGAATTAGAGATGAGGGACACTGTGATTCTATGTGACAACCAGAGCTACATAAATATGACAGAGAATCCTGTATTCCATGACAGGTTGAAGCACATAGAGATCTGTTATCATTACATTCGTGACATGGTACAGAGAGGAGCCTTGAAGCTCCGGTACATTAGCACAGATGAACAGGTTGTTGACGTGTTGACCAAGCCCCTATCTCGTGTGAAGCTTGAGTACTTTCTAGATAAGTTTGGCGTAGTCCGAAAGGACCTTCCTCAAAAGGGGGAGAAGATGTTATGTTCCTTGCTTCTAACCTAGTTGTCAGACGTAAAGAAATATGAGATGTGTTCCTTGCTTCTGACCCAGTTGTCAGACGTAAAACAAGATGAGATGTTCCTTGCTTCTAACCCAGTTGTCAGATGTAAATCAAGATGAGATGTTCCTTGCTTCTGACCCAGTTGTCAGATGTAAAGCAAGATGATATGTTCCTTTCTTCTGACCCAGTTGTCAGACGTAAAGCAAGATGAGATGTTCCTTGCTTCTGACCTAGTTGTCAGATGTAAAGCAAGAATAGATGTTCCTTGCTTCTGACCTAGTTGTCTGACGTAAAGCAAGAAGATATGTTCCTTGCTTCTGACCTAGTTGTCAGACATAAAGCAAGAATAGATGTTCCTTGCTTCTGACCGAGTTGTCAGACGTAAATCAAGAAGAGATGTTCCTTGCTTATGACTGAGTTGTCAGACGTAAAGCAAGAAGATATGTTCCTTGCTTCTGACCAAGCTTTTAGATGTAAAGCAAGATGATATGATGAGACTAGTACTGAGCTTCTGGCTGGATAGCTGTGATGTAAAGCCAGTCTAGTATCCTACTTCCAACCTGATGGTTGTGACGTAAAGCAGGATGAGTATCTTGCTTCCAGCTTGAGTGTTGTGATGTAAAGAAAGAGGATGAGATGAGACAAGTACTGAGATTCTAGCTTGACAGCTGTGACATAAATCCAATATTGTATTATGATGAGCCAGCCTTGTGCTGTGATGATAATGATGTATCAGTTTTTATACTAATACATATTGATGCAGATGATGATGTCATTCCTTTGAGAATGATGATGCTGCTGATGAAGAAAACTTCCGATGATTTATAGATATGCCAGCCAAGATGATATTGATGATGATGTCCTCCCACTTGATACTGTTGATGATGTTTTCCTCTCTCTCTCTCTCGCATGATGCTGCTGAAGAATACCCTTCTTGTTAAGGGGGAGTGTTGAAATAATGTAACTACAAAGAGTATTCTTATTATTATTGATATATTATTCATAGGATCAATCCCCATTGTGGATTGATCATGTCGGTTATTGTAATAGGACCAAATCCCCTTTTGTGGATTGGTCAAAAGACAATTGTAATATGCATAATAAGAAGTCGACCCCAACAGTTATTAAAGAGACCTAGAAATATAATAAAGGTGGGTTTACCCACCCAGTTTGAGAAGTCCGCCCTGCCAGTGAAGAGACACTTCACACATGCCAGACTTGTATAAATAAAGGAGGCTACAACCTCACTTAGACATAACTCACTTGCTCAGTTTGAGAGACAAGTTCTGATCTGTTACTGACAAAGGAGAGAGAGAGTGGCGCATATCTAGGAGAGGACTTTCTATATTAGCATAAGAGATCTCTTGGCATTGTATTGGCTATCTATATTAAGGAAGTTTTGCTGGGTTTTCTTCCCCTAGAGGGTTTCCAAGGATAAATGTTGTGTCTCTTGTGATTGTGTATTTCTCAGTGATCTTGGATTATGATATTGTTATATAATGAAATGAAAAACATCTATAATAATGGATTAAACATTAACAATATCATTTGGTGTTTAAAGACAAAATGATGACTCCCTTGTAGCTTATACCCCTATTAATTGTGACTTATATGTTACTACAGACCAACCCCTTATTAAAGACGCATTACATAATGCACCTTACATCCACTTAGGGTTTGGAAAGGCTATAAAGTTCCCAAAAATAAAACCATTAAATTCATTTTGGTGACTAAAATAGTCATTGGAATTTTAGGATCATTTCTATCTAATTAATGTTTTCAAAACTAAATTAGTGACAATCTTTCTAGGCCTGTCATCAATTCCTATTTTTGTGACCAAACTAGGTGATAATCCCCTAATTCCCATCACCCAAACTACCACAAAATAATGGTGACAATCAATGATTGTCACCAGATATTTCACCTAATGGAAACAATTATAGGTTTTCACTTTTGATCCTTCAATGCACTTAATGTCTATCCTTTTTATTTATTTTTAAAATTTAGTACTAGTTTTTAAAAGTTGATGTTGATATTTACCTTAACTTATATTTTATTTTTATTTACCCATACAACCAAGGTCTTATGCCTTATAATTTATCTTTATAAATCCCAAGTTATGTTGAAAAGAGTCTCAAGCCACCACATCATTGGTTTTACATAGAATTGTTTTGTCTTGTGAGTGAAAATTGGTGGTCTTGATCCAAGGTCAAACAAACAAGCCTTAAGACATAACATTATTTAGATTTGGATTTCATGGTCCATGCCTAGGGATTTAGGCCATCACACATTCCCTATGTGATATAACAATGGCCATTTCAAATACATTTGTAACATGAAGTATGGTTCTCATGGTCTAGGGTTAAACGACATGGTACAAGATCATAGAAATTTCCTTAGGGACTCATGGGCCATGTGTGATGTCTTATACCACCACACATGCCCTAGATAGGGAATATTTATCCTGTGAGTGATATGTTCCCACCATTTTAAGTATTTATTTACCAAAGTTAGTTCACTAGATCCATTTCATGTTCTATGCCTGAAATATGGGGTATTAGGCCATAACAATTTCCCTTTTAGAACTGGAGAATAGATGTAGAGCCCAAACCACCACAACAATGGGATATGGTTGTAATTATAAGGTTTCCGTTACAACACATTACCAAGGACAAAAGACATAGTTGTAGGCCATAAAATTAGGTAGTGATTTTATAAAATCACCTCGAAAAGTTCCCAATAAACTTTTACATGTTCCCAATAAAATTTTGTTTTTGGTTCAATTCAAAATATTCATATTTGATCAGTTCCAAGATCAAATAAATACTTGGAACCTACCAACCTCCTAACACATCTTAAAATTGAGATTGTTAAGGGTTTAGGAACCTCTTAACACATCTTAATATGACAGCACAAAGAGGTCACCTTTTAAATTATTGGTGCAATAACGATGGTTCTAATATTGATGTTATTATGATCCAAATGCTTACAAATATCATAAAATAACAAAAATAAACACCATGTACATAATGTCAATGTGGATCACAACTCCAATATAGATAATTTACACAATAACTCCTTAAATAATAAGGGAACCCCCTCCAGATAACAAAAAACCATTCATACTTCACAATTCACCTGTCAATAATGAATACATGATCTCTTATATATATGTAAAGTCCCCTATCGTTACAACCACATGTGGCGCATATCAAGAGATTTTTTTTTCTTTTTTCTTTTCTTTTAAGTTTTATCAACATTAGCTAACAAGAATCAAGGTGCATTTCGGCTATGTTAATAGTTTTTTTTCAAAGTCAACTATTTTCCTTTTTATTTCAATAGTCTATGGTTTTATTTTCCTTTGCAAAACTCCATTAGCACTCTAGGTTCAGTTCCATGTCTCTATTATTTAATATAAGATTAATTTATTCGCTCGTCAATTTTTAATGTCCATGCTATGTATAATATGTGTTGCCTTACACAAATCCTTAATGGCCACCTACACCATAGGAAACTGAATGATTCAATGCCGACTACTCTATTGGTTGAGTGTTTTTGGTGGTTGACTAGAATGAAATTGGTTTGTAACATGTTGAACTATTCAGTAGATTAATGCATACATCAATGTAAGTGAATTCTCATGGAAATTAGTGAAACTTNAATGTGGATCACAACTCCAATATAGATAATTTACACAATAACTCCTTAAATAATAAGGGAACCCCCTCCAGATAACAAAAAACCATTCATACTTCACAATTCACCTGTCAATAATGAATACATGATCTCTTATATATATGTAAAGTCCCCTATCGTTACAACCACATGTGGCGCATATCAAGAGATTTTTTTTTCTTTTTTCTTTTCTTTTAAGTTTTATCAACATTAGCTAACAAGAATCAAGGTGCATTTCGGCTATGTTAATAGTTTTTTTTCAAAGTCAACTATTTTCCTTTTTATTTCAATAGTCTATGGTTTTATTTTCCTTTGCAAAACTCCATTAGCACTCTAGGTTCAGTTCCATGTCTCTATTATTTAATATAAGATTAATTTATTCGCTCGTCAATTTTTAATGTCCATGCTATGTATAATATGTGTTGCCTTACACAAATCCTTAATGGCCACCTACACCATAGGAAACTGAATGATTCAATGCCGACTACTCTATTGGTTGAGTGTTTTTGGTGGTTGACTAGAATGAAATTGGTTTGTAACATGTTGAACTATTCAGTAGATTAATGCATACATCAATGTAAGTGAATTCTCATGGAAATTAGTGAAACTTCTTTAATCATTATTATTAAAGCATAAGGCCAAAATTCGCCTAATTATCCTAATTTTCCTCATTAACAAGACTCTTAAGAGCTCTGGCCTTGGTGCGGGTATCGTTACCTCTTTTACATTGCTTCTTTTAACAATTTTAAGATTATAATAATTAGGCATAATTTGCACTCACAAGTTTCACTTAAAACCCCTTTTATGTAATGCTAGGAAGTCCAAGGAATATGAACTTCGGGGATGCATTCAAATACTACAATAATCAACCGTTTCGTCAAAATAGAAATAAATAAGTTTTTATTTTCTCTCCTTTTTTTTTTCCTTTATCAACTATTTGTATTTAGTCGACCAATATGGGTAAAATATAAAACAATAAGGTTTAAAAGGATATATACGATTAAATGGTGTTCCTTGGAAACAAGTATGATTATAACGGATGAGTTATATAAAACTTTATTCTCAAGATTTTTGAAACATTGTTAAAATTTTGATATTCTTTTTACACATTATTAAAATTTCTTGTACAACCAACAACCGAGATCTGAAGATTTTGAGCGAAAAATAAACCGCCAGTTTCCGGTAAAAACCAATCGGGAAAATACCACATCTTTTTATACAAGATTTAGATGATACGTGGTCAAGGATGACAAGAATCAGAACTTCGATGTTTTTGAAAATCACCAGAATCTCCTCCCTTCCCTCTCAAATGTTTAACCTCACCTCTATAATGACTACCTGAAGACTGAGAATAGAATTTAAGTTTTCGATTTCCTCTCATAATATCTGGAGCGTTTGTACATTCCAGTTTGAATACAAGGATCAAGGATGGAAATGTTTGCAAGGAATCAATTCTTCGAGGATGAAGATGAAGAGAAGCCAGAGGAGCCCCACCATTACGGACTCACAGAAATCAGATCCCCCAGTTATTCTATTCTTATTCATAAAAAATTAATTAGAAACAAAATTGAATTTTAACCTGATGGTTAATATTGAGTAAATATAACTTTATACATAAAGATGAGAGCCATAAGATACACGACCAAGCATGAGGAAAAATACGTTTTTACAGTAAATCATTTTTATTTTATTTTAAAAAAAATGTGATACAACAAGAGGAGAGCTATATAATTATACTGAATCGCTGTCTATACAAAACACTGTCATTCCCACACAGATGAATTCCTTGTCATTATAAACATTGTCCCATAAGCATTGCTACCTAAATAATAATGGATGTCAACAATAGGTTATCTATCAACAATCATCGATACATAATCCTGAGTCGTCAATGTATTAAAACGCATTCCAAAATGTAAGCAGAAAACGCCGCCGATATGTATGTTGAAACAAAGTCTAAAATGAGATGGGAAAGCAGTCTATTAACTTGTTGAGTAAATTTGCCAGTCAATATGTATTGACTTGCAAAGTAAAGTCATGGCCAAGCATTTAAATCATAGAGGGTAATTCGCCAGTTTATACGAATAAAAATTTTGCAGAGTAGAGTGATAAACGTAATTCATCTTTCCAGACACATGCAAAACGCTGAAGGAAACATATGTTTCATCATCCCAACGCCGGAGAAAAATGCATAGATGACGCAGTACGCGCCACCGGCGCGTCCGCTACCACTAGGACCTTCTTCTTCACTGGCCCAAAGAGTTAAAAATGCTCTTCAACCCCTTTTCGGGAGTTCTCAATACCCACAAACACTCCTTATGACCTCCCTCCTTGAAATCGGGAAATCGGACCTCGCAAGATCGCGAGTCTTGTACCCACGGGATCAGGTCTTCCAAATCTCCGAAACCCGATGTGGTTCAACGCCAAGGCTCCCTTGCTTTTATCGGGAAATTCCCCTCATGGATTCCCGAAACCACTGTCTCGGCCAACGTGGACTTTATCCCACTCTACCGGAACTCTCCGCTGTCGGGAAATCGACACTTATAGTGTCGTGAGAATCTGCCTCCTCGATTCTCCGATTCCCGATCTCCGATGCCACCTGTCTTCCACTCGTTCTCGTGACCCCACATGCTAACTGACGGTTGATGGGATATCGCTTCTCGCGACCTCACCACTTTTGGTGTAACCCCTTGCTGCTCCAACCCACGAACCTCCGAGTTCGCGATGCGCCGATGCCACTTGGCATTGGCTCCCTGCGAGGGTTGACCCGCTGACACCTGTCCTCCACTTTGCCCTTACCTCCGTCGGGAAATCGCGTATCGGGATATCGTGATTACTGTGGTTGTGAGTCTCTTGTCACCAAGAACTCTGAAACGTCAAACCCTGATGCACGTGTGGGCACTCTCCTCCACGTCACCCCCTCCTCGTCGCGCTATCGGGCATCGCAGGATCGAAATTTCTATTGTGACAATTTCCTTGCCTGCAGAAATTCCGAAACGCTGAATACCGACTCTTCCAGATCCTTGGACACGCGTCCCTCCGATCGAATGACTTCGACAGTATCGGGAAATCGTGGATCGTGATTTCAATATGCTCGAGTCTCCTATCTCTGGAAACCCCAAATCTCCGATTCCTCCCGATGACTCCTTCTCGGCACACTAGAGCTTAAACCCAGTGCAACTTTCCCGTGATCTAATGGCTGACGGGATTTTGCAATTTCTCTCAGCGAATTCTGACAGTCGATTCCACCTCCTTGGGGATTTCTCGAAAATGACTAAGTGTTCCTTCTCGCACTTGGCCCTTCAAAATCTGCGCTTGGAACTCGTTCTTGAAACGTCCATGCACAACTCCCAGTGCTTTCCTTTGACGATACCACGAAGGTGCTATACCTTCTGAGCTTTTCCACTCTGACTCCTTCAGAGGGGCTCTGCTCGCACTCCTCGCGCTCGACTTCCAACAACTTCTCAAGTGTCGAATAATTCAGACTTTGCGCACCCTCTGTAGCAGCAGTCGTCTACTTCCCTTGCTCAGATTTACAACTGAGGCTTCTTCTTCAGCCTGCGCACTCCTTGCACGGCTTCAACAACCTATTTCCACTTCTGGGTGAATGAGAACAAAATCAAACTTCTGGGCCTTCATCAACGCACTCCTTGCGGATGAATTCAACTGCACACCTTGCAGGAATCTCCTGGCTTAGACAGAGAAACAATTGAAACTCATTCCATCACCCCTTCAGACTTCAGGTTTCAAACATGAAATCAAATGCACAACATATATAAAGCAAATGCATACCAAGAAACAAACATTCATAAACACATGAGAAATATGCACAGAGAAACAACACTAGCCATGATTTTGAATCAGAACTTCATTCTATTAATTCAACATCTGTACATGGGTGTTCTTTACAATCTTCTCTGCTTGCTCTTCTCTTCTGAATGCTTGATTATGACTAATGTTACAATGTACAGAGGAGGGTGTCTATATCCGTTTTCCCTCTCGAACTCCTAAAACTGTCTATTCTGGAAATAAAAATCCTATCTACCTGCATTAACTAAAATAAATGCCTCCTATCTACTTCAAACAAGAGCGTAAGGCTTGAGGTCTGATACAACAGGCGCTCCTTCATAAATGTTTCTTTGAAGGATATGGCGCTTCATCTTTAATGAAAATTCAAAAAGATTATCAAGATTATATGTCATGTGTTCAAAAACACATGCGCTGGCTCCACGCTAGCTTTGGTAGTCGCGATGCTCCTGCATCATACTTCCCTGCTTGAAAACTTTCATGGGCTCCTATCCATGAGCTCCTGCATGCTCTGTCCATGCCTTTGAATCACTGCTTCTGACTCCCAGCTGGCATCCTCCACTGGATGGTTCTTCCATTTTACCAGATACTCAAAATACTGCTTTCGCCTGGTCTTTTTGCTCACTCTCTTGTCAAGTACGCGCTCCATTTGTGGCCTTTCTGCAGTCGGCATCTGCTTCTGCCACTATATTTCTGGTTGTTCATCATTCCCATATCCTGCTTCTTCAGCCTTATATGGATATAAGTCTGAGACATTTAATGTCGGAGATATTCCAATCTCATTCGACAATTCAATCTCGTAAGCATTGTCTCCCAATTTCTTTAGGACTCTGCATGGCCCAATTTTCTTCATTTTTAGCTTGTTGTATGTTCCCCTTGGGAACCTCTCCTTCCTCAAGTGTGCGAGAACCAGATCGCCAACCTCAAATTGAAGTTGTCTCCAATGCTAATCCGCTCTGCGCTTATATTCTTGGTTCGATTCTGTCAGTCGCTGCTTCACCCTACTTTGAAGTTCCCTCACCGCTTCAACGAATTCTTCAGCGCTTGCGCTTTGAGTCATTATTTGTCCCGAATCCCTCAGTTCCGAAACACCTTTTGGCTGCTTTCCATATACTATCTCAAATGGACTTTTCCCTGTGCTTCGATTCACCGAATCATTGTAGGCGAATTCTACCTGTGGCAATACGCTATCCCAGCTACTGTGGTGTTCCATCACTAAACTCCTCAGCAAGTCCTCTAGACTCCTGTTGACCAATTCTGTCTGCCCATCTGTCTGTGGATGATAGGAAGAAATGAACATTAAGTTAGTTCCCATCTTCTTCCAGAGTGTCCTCCAGAAATGTCTGATGAATTTGGTATCCCTGTCCGATACAATGCTTCTGGGTAAACCATGAAGTCTAACAACCTCCTTGAAAAACACGTTTGCAATGTGAGTCGCATCGCTAGTCTTCTTACACGGAATAAAATGTGCCATCTTTGAAAACCTGTCAACTACCACAAAGATAGAATCATGTGCTCTTTCCGTCCTCAGTAATCCCAACACGAAATCCATGCTGATTTCATCCCACGGCCTTTCTGGTATGGGAAATGGCTGATAAAGACCTTCGTTCTGCTTTCTGCCCTTAGAATGTTGGCAAATTCTGCACCTGTCAACAAACCTTTTAACTTCTGACCACATCCCTGGCCAAAAGTATGACTCGTTTAGCTTCACGAATGTTTTGTCATGGCCAAAGTGCCTTGCTAAGCCTCCATTGTGCTTTTCTTTCAACAAGTTCTCCCTCATGGAGTAATTTGGAATACACAATTGATTTCCTCTAAACAACAATCCATCTTAGATCATGTAATCTATCCACTGACTTCTATCTCTGAGAACTGGGTTCTCAGCTTCTCCATACGCCTCTACAAAATTTTGATCACCTGCATACATCTCCCTGAGATCATCAAAGCCTACAGTCTTGAATTTGAACTCCTGCAACAACAAGCATTTCCTGCTCAAAGCATCAACCACTTTGTTAGCAGTACCTGAAATATGTTTGATAACAAAAGTAAAATTCTGCATGTATTCTACCCATTTAACATGCCTCTGATTTAATTTCTCTTGCTGTGTTACATACTGCAATGCATGATTATCACTATATAAGATGAATTCCCTTGGAATCAAATAGTGTCTCCATTTTTTCAATGCCTGTATGATGGCATAAAATTCTTTGTCATATGTGGAGTATTTTTCCTTTGCTTCATTCAACTTCTCGCTGAAATAAGCAATCGGTCTGTCATCCTAACTCAAGACCGCTCCTATGGCAAAGCCACTCGCATCGCATTTCACCTGAAATGTCTTCTGAAAATATGGCAACACCAACACCGGTTGCTCTGTGATCTTACGCTTCAACAGATTGAAGCTTTTCTCCGCCTCTTCAGTCCAATGAAAATATTTATGTCTTTTCCTGACTATGTCCATCATTGCTGCGCTGATTCCGCTAAAATTTCGGATGAATTTCCTGTAAAAACTCGCCAGTCCATGAAAACTTCTCACCTCAAAAACATTTCTTGGTGACGACCAATTCTTTATTACAACCACTTTACTTGGATCCATCTTCAATTCATTTGCCGATATGACAAACCCCAAGTAAATGAGTTATGTCTTCATAAATGAAGATTTCCTCACGTTGATCAACAATTTCTCTTGCTGTAGCTTCCTTATCACTGCAGCTAAATGCTTCAGATGTTCTTCCTTAGTTTTGCTGAAAATCAATATGTCATCTAGATAAACAATGACAAACTTACCTATGAATTCCTTCAGCACTTCATTCATTAATCTCATGAATGTACTTGGCGCATTCGTCAAGACAAACGACATGACTAGCCATTCATACAACCCCTCGTTGGTCTTGAAGGTTGTCTTCCACTCATCGCCTTCCCTCATGCGAATTTGATGGTATCCGCTTTTCAAATCGACCTTTGAAAAAAAATTGGCTCCACTTAAACAGTCCATCAAGTCATCCATTCTTGGCAATGGGAACCTATACCGGATGGTGATCTTGTTAATGGTTCTGGAATCTGTACACATTCTCCAGCCTCCATATTTCTTTGGGCTGAGTACCGTTGGAACGACACACGGACTCAAACTTTCCCTGACCAATCCTTTATCCAACAGTTCTTGTACCTGCTTCTTAACCTCCTCGTTCTCCTGAGGCGTCAACCTGTATGCAGCCTTGTTTGGCAAACTAGCTCCCGGTACAAGGTCTATGTGGTGACTTATGCTCCTCATTGGTGGCAATGAATGAGGTAATTCGTCCACCACTATATCAGCGAACTCTTCAAGTAGCTCCTGAATTTCCTCTGGAAAATCATCCACTCTTATGCTAGTCAAAATGATTTTGGGTTTTTTGACCACAAAGAATTGTGGATCTTCTTTCTTCTTAACTTCTGTAAGAAGCTCCTTCCCACTCATGAGAAGTACCCTGTTTTTCACTTCCGGATTTACCTCCTTATCTCTTATTGGAAGTAACATGTGTGTTCTCCCATTCTTCTCTAGGGTATACGTATTCATCTTCCCATCATACGTTTCTATCATACTGCCATGGTCTTCCCAGCAATAAATGGCAAACATCCATAGGAATGACATCACATAAAATTTTGTCATTATATCCTCCTATTTTAATGTCAACTAAGCACTGTTTAGTGACACTCACCTGATGTCCCTTCTGTAGCCATGAAACTTTATATGGACTCGGGTGATCAGTCGTCTCCAGCTCTAGTTTCTCCACCATATCGGTTGAAACGAGATTATCGGTGCTTCCGTTGTCCACGATAACTTTGCATTTCCTGTCTTTGGTCTTTCATGCAGTTCTGAATAGTCTACTTCTTTGAGATGTGTCCTCCACCTCCTTCTCGGGTGTTAAGAGAACTTTACGCATCATCAACGACCTTTTGTCTTCTGCGTCTTCTGCGTCAGCATCTCACCTCTGTGCCTCAGCGATGTGAGCTTCTCCTCCATCCTTCCTTCTATCCGGACAATCAACCGCTTTGTGCCCGTTTTTTCCACAGGTGTAGCATGTGGTGATTCCTCCTCTTCCTCTACCTCGACCTCTAGTACGAGGAAAAGTGTTTGCATCAACATAATATCCTCGCTGATCATTTTGCTGCCTTCTCTGTTCAGCATGTGGCCCTCGCTGTGAGGTTCCACCTCTTTCAACTTTACCCTGAGGTCTCTTCCACTCCTCCTTGGGCTTCTGGTATTTATCCTGGGCAAATGATTTACCCTTGGGCTGACTTCCGCCTCGGCCTCGCTGTGCTGGCTTACGGCTCAGCTTTTCCTCAGCTTTCAAAGCCATCTGATACGCATCCTCCACCGTTCTGATGGTTGTCATACTCATCTCTTCCTAGATATCGTATCTTAAGCCGTTCATATACCTGGCTACTTTTTCATCATCGCTCTCCCGATGACCTGCTCTGATATTGAGCTTATAGAATTCCTCGGTATACTCCTTCACCGTCATCAACTTCTGTCTCAGGTTTTGCATCCTCCTGAATAGTGTGATTTGATAATCCCTTGGGATGAACTTTGCCTTCATCTTCGTAATCATTCGATCCCAGCTTCTGATCTTTTGCTTGCCTTTGGAACGTCTATCTGCCTGAAGCTCGTCCCACCATAATGCTGCATGTCCTTTTAATTTTGTGACAGCATGCCTGACCTTTTTGTCCTCTTCGATATCTTCGTAATCAAAGTAGGTGTCAAGAGATCTAATCCAATCCAACAGCTCTTCTGCATCCAGACTTCCTTCATAAGTTGGAATGTCCATTTTTGTCTTTGAACTCATTCTGGCAATGGCTTTAATCAACCGCTCATTGGCTGCATCTTCCGCTGCAACTTCTTCTTCATGTCCAGCTTCCTCTTCAACTTCGGAATCACTAAGATCCCCTGCACCAACTCCGCGTCTTTGAGTTGTCTCCATCTCTTCCAGCCTCGCTCGAATATCTCGTATCTGCCTTTCCATTTCTGGATTAGCTACTTGTCTGCCCCTTCTTCTCACCGCCCTATCCTCGGGTTCAGGTGACTGTCTTTCTCTTCTGGGCGGCATGGTGAATTTTTTTCTTCCTTCTCTGCTATAGATAATAGAGAGATTTTCTCACTCTGATACCACTATGACACAGCACGCGCCACCCGCGCGTCCGCTACCACTAGGACCTTCTTCTTCACTGGCCCGAAGAGTTAAAAATGCTCTTCAACCCCTTTTCTGGAGTTCTCAATACCCATAGACACTCCTTATGACCTCCCTCCTTGAAATCGGGAAATCGGACCTCGCAAGATCGTGAGTCTTGTACCCACAGGATCGGGTCTTTCAAATCTCCGAAACCCGATGTGGTTCAATGCCAAGGATCCCTTACTTTTATCGGGAAATTCCCCTCATGGATTCCCGAAACCACTGTCTCGGCCAACAAGGACTTTATCCCACTCTATCGGAACTCTCCCCTGTTGGGAAATCGACACTTATAGTGTCGTGAGAATCTGCCTCCTCAATTCTCCAATTCTCGATCTCCGATGCCACCTGTCTTCCACTCGTTCTCACGACCCCACATGCTAACTGACGGTTGATGGGATATCGCTTCTCGCGACCTCGCCACTTTTGGTGGAACCCCTTGCTGCTCCAACCCATGAACCTCCGAGTTCGCAATGCGCCGATGCCACTTGGCGTTGGCTCCCTGCGAGGGTTGACCTGCTAACACCTGTCCTCCACTTTTCCCTTACCTCCGTCGGGAAATCACGTATCCGGATATCGTGATTGTTGTGGTTGTGAGTCTCTTGTCACCGAGAACTCCGAAACGCCGAACCCCGATGCACGTGTGGGCGCTCTCCTCCACGTCACCCCTTCCTCGTCGCGATATCGGGTATCGCGGGATCGAAATTTCTATTGCAACAATTTCCTTGCCTGCGGAAATTCTGAAACGCCGAATACCAACTCTTCCAGATCCTTGGACACACGTCCTTCCGATCGAACGAATCTGAGAGTATCGGGAAATCGCGGAACGCGATTTCAATATGCTCGAGTCTCCTTTCTCCGAAAACCCCGAATCTCCGATTCCTCCTGATGACTCCTTCTCGACACACTAGAGCTTAAACCCAGTGCAACTTTCTCGTGATCTAACGGCTGACGGGATTTCGCAATTTCTCTCAGCGAATTCTGACCGTCGATTCCTCCTCCTTGGGGATTTCTTGAAAATTACTAGGTGTTCCTTCTCGCACTTGGCCCTTCAAAATATGTGCTTGGAACTCATTCTTGAAACGTCCATGCACAACTCCCAATGCTTTCCTTTGACGATACCATGAAGGTGCTATACCTTCTGAGTTTTTCCACTCTGACTCCTTCAGAGGGGCTCTGCTCGCACTCCTCGCGCTCGACGTCCAACAACTTCTCAAGTGTCGAATAATTCAGACTCTGCGCACCCTTTGCAACAACAGTCATCTACTTCCCTTGCTCAGATTTACAACTGAGGCTTCTTCTTCAGCCTGCGCACTCCTTGCATGACTTCAACAACCTATTTCCACTTCTGGGTGAATGAGAACAAAGTCAAACTGTTGGGCCTTCATCAACGCACTCCTTGCGGATGAATTCAACTGCACACCTTGCAGGAATCTCCTGGCTCAGACAGAGAAACAATTGAAACTCATTCCATCACCCCTTCAGACTTCAGGTTTCAAACATGAAATCAAATGCATAGCATATATAAAGCAAATGCATACCAAGAAACAAACATTCATAAACACATGAGCAATATGCACAGAGAAACAACACCAGCCATGATTTTGAATCAGAACTTCATTCTATTAATTCAACATCTGTACATGGGTGTTCTTTACAATCTTCTCTGCTTGCTCTTCTCTTCTGAATTCTTGATTATGACTAATGTTACAATGTACAAAGGAGGGTTTTTTATATCCTTTTTCCCTCTCGAACTCCTAAAACTGTCTATTATGGAAATAAAAATCCTATCTACCTGCATTAACTAAAATAAATGCCTCCTATCTACTTCATACAAGATCGTAAGGCTTGAGGTCTGATACAACAGACGCTCCTTCATAAATGTTTATTTGAAGGATATGGCGCTTCATCTTTAATTAAAATTCAAAAAGATTATCAATCTTATATGTCATGTGTTCAAAAACACATGCGTTGGCTCCACTCTGGCTTTGGTAGTCGCGATGCTCCTGCATCAATAGACAACTCATTAAAACACCGAGGTTATTAAAACATAGTGAACAAAATGTTGAGGTCATTAATACGTGGAGGTGATAAAAACACAGAGATCATAGCAAAGTAGAGATAAAAGAAAAAAAACGCGGAGGCAACAAAAAATGAATTTCACTGGCAAGGATCTATGTGGAGGTACAAACTTACTGTGCATGATTCGCTATGTAAATACTTGGGGAAACGATTTGAGCTAAGTGAAACACATACCAAAAGGAGCGCAACCGCCTTGTAACAAATTGGGTAAAAATGAAGGAAAATTCTTATGTAAAAACAAAAGCAACCACTAAGTGAAAACGAATCAGCTACCAAGTAAATCTCAGTGGGGAAGGGCCACAAACGTCATAAAGGAAAAATATGGGTAAGGAGCCATGAGAATCATGGTGAATCTATGGTGTAAAGGATGAGTAAATATTTCAAAAACTCAGAGATGATCCATCACAGGAGAATGCAAAAGAAAACAATCACAAAAAGCGCAAAAATCCAACATTCAAGTCTCAGGGGTTTATCCAAGATTCAACAATTAAAATGCGGAGAAAAATCAAAGTTTTAATCAACAGAGCGCAGAGATAAGTAAGGTAGACAACGGGGTAGAAATATCCTTCGCTCATCATCCATGCACAGAAAAGAAGGGCATTAGGATCTATAGGTCTATTAACATCGAAGTGATGACCGTTGATCTAGCTCCTGGCTGACTGCTTAGGTGTGGACTAATGAGCTAGGGATGAGGACGAAGTAAAAAACACAACTCTTCACAAAAAAACAATAAAACCGATAGGATAGTCACAACATTCCGGGATTGAATGCCAATGGAATCAAGTCAAGCAGCGAGCTTAAGGCCATGGAGAATTTAAGTTTTCAATTAAAATGCTAAGTCAAATACCTTCTTTACAAATTTAAAAGTACAGAAATGAAAGCGTAATGTCAATAGTAAACTACCATGCAGAATGAAAGTAATGCATACCGCAGCCCAAGGTGACAACTCTGAGTCATTGTCCTGCACGCTCTGTATATCTCTTGCTTTCTGACCGATGAGACTTCACCAGTACCTCCCAGCCAATGCTAGGGGTACTCTTCTTCCCCCTTATCCCCCTTAGCCACAAAGGGGCCACACACACTAAACCAGAGGACAACTAGCTCCCAAATCGTCTCGCAAGGCCGAGCTAACACTCCTCATCGAGCTAGGTATCCCAACTCCCACAAGATAAGTCAGTCAAGTGTAAAATTCTGTAGCGTAACGTTATGCATAAAAGAAGAGATCCATCCTCCTCCTCCTCCTCCTCCTCCTCCCTCCTTTATATATAGTTTCTAAGTCATTTCTTTCCCAATTTTCTATTTAATTTAATGTTCAATAAATTACTTCAAAAAAATCCTCCCTATACATGTGTCACCCATCCCCTTTGCTGCACCAGAAATTAATTTCATTAATTATTTAATTACTCCTATTTCCCTCACCCACCTAAAAGCATTCCTAGAATCGCTCCTAGGTGTCCCCATATTCCCTTACACATTTTAATGAGTTACCCCCTTACTAATTTACTAGTTGAGTTCAATTTAGAAAGTTCATAAAGGCAAGGTTCCCTGCTAAGTTAGTTATTCTGCTTTTTCCTTATGTTTCCCCCTTTTCCCCTTAGTTTCCTAATTATTTTAAATTTCCCTCTTTCCCTTTTTATCTAAAACTCGAATTAGCAAGTGTAGAATTTACCCTTTTTCCCTTTTTTCTTTCTAGTTAAAATTTTTAATTAGCATATGTAGACAAACAATTAATTCCCTTTTAAAATTTTAAATCCATCAATAATTTGATTTTAATAAATTAATCGAGTTTCTTACCCCCTTTTTGGTCATATGTTTAATGATGATTATTATTATTTTTATATTTTTTTACCACAAGTATTACTTTAGACCTAGATTTTAATTTCTGAGGCTGGGTGACATTTTATTAGGGAAATTGTTTTTAAATCTTTCTTATCACATTATTCGTTCTAAGGCCATCTAGGTTTATTCACTTACTAGTTAACAATGCAACGTGCCCTTCAGGACGCACTAGGTCCTCCAAGGGTGCCACTCACCTCATTTTATTTCCCTTGTTCGACGTGCCCTTCAGGACGCACTACATGCTCCAAGGGTGCCACTTGCCTCTTTTCTGTTTTTCTTGCGCGACGTGCCCTTTAGGATGCACTACGTGCTCCAAGGGTGCCACTCACCTCTTTACTGACTTGGTAGACATCGAAAACCCCTAGAGTCAATACTCTATCAGGTGATCTTGTGGGAGACTAAGGGCCTCTAAGGAATAAGGCCCCTACCTTATTGCGCACCCCTTAGAATCATCATGAGCGACTGTCGTAGTCTGCCCTCATGGCATTGTGGGTCTTCTCAAACTAGGTAATCGCTAACCTACAATTCAAGCCATGACATGAGTGATAGTAGGCTGTGGCAGGGTTGATGTCCACACCTCTCCCTCAACGTATCTGGTTATCGTGCGTGACCCCTCTACTCCACATGTGAATCTGGTCAACAAGCTATTGTCAGCCTGCATCTTCAATGAATCATGTCAGAAATAAAATCCATAATCATAACATATAATCAGATGAACATATGTCATATATACAACAATCAAACCCCAATAGTCCACTCCTTGTCTCGATCTAGAGTCCAAGGGTTTCATCAATGCCTCTACATCCTTGAGGTCCAAATCCTGCACAATGAGGAGAACCTAGTCAATAACACCTATCTAAGTTAATAAAACAAAATAACATATAATCACATCCATAATGCCTCATAATCATAATCAATGACCAATAGTATAATAATTTGGATCACTTGCAAGCAAGTGTCCTCAAAGAATAAGTTTGCGCAGTGTGCGCAAGAGCGAGATGTTACAATATAGCTATTCACACTTGCACATGAGGCCCCTTTATCACTAGGTCAACCCTATTACATATGTATTTACACATTACATTACATTTAAGCCCATATATTGTTGGATTACTGAGAGGGGGGGTGAATCAGTAATAGCGTAATTATAATCCTTTTTCTTCAAGTGTTATATCAATGTAGAATTATTATCCAATAATGAGCAATAAGAAATAAACAATCACACACATACACAGTACACCAGTGTTTTATGTGGAAACCCAA
>SNQJ01S0153490.1:0-11215 GCA_010110895.2 Picea sitchensis | reverse complement strand
TATGTGACATTCCACATACCACCAGAAATGGAATGACATGTAATATCCATCTAGAATAGTATTACCTTCAAATATGTAAAACTCATATCGTTATCCATCAAACAAACTTGGGTCCATTACCCAAACCTGGGTTCTCCAACTTCACATGGTCATAACTCTCTAACCGTGAGGAGTTATGTGACGTTCTACATACCACTGGAAATGACATGACACCAACTATCCATCTAGAATAGTTTCCCTGATAAATTCAGTTTCATTCATCTCATTATTTCACAATTAAGCATCGGTTCTCTTACTCCACAAAGCGTCTTTCCATGAGGGCTTTCACCATAAGGGGACCACTTTGGAGTTCATCCATATTTACTTCTTATCAACCATGAAAAAACAATAATGATTCATATTTACATCAAACAATATTGTGTCCATTACCCAAACCTTTGTGCTATGGGGCTTTCTTCAAGGGTTGAAATCAATGACAACCAACCTTAATCAACATATATTCCCCCCCTTTGGGTCATATCATATACATTTAGCCATATATATTCCCCCCTTGGGTAATAACAAAACACCCTCCTTCAAAAAGATTTTTCCTGAAAGCTTTGCATTTAAAGGCTTCACATGTGATGAAACCAAGTAATATCATTTTGTTATGTTCCTTCTTTCTTCATTCCATTGTTTATGATCTATCCATCCAAAATCAATTCTTTTATATCTTAATCCTTGGTGTCTAGTTGTTGAATAATTTTCTTTCCTTTGATTCCATGTATTTTTGTTGAAGCTTCTCCAATTTGTACTCATTGTTGGTCTCTGATAATAGCTTGTTGAAGAGTAGTTTGGTGATGCCTTGTTCCATGAATATTGACAAGTATTCCATTTTCTTCCTTCATAATGTTGATATATTCCTTCGTGTCTTCCTTGAAATGTTTCTTGGTAATGAGGGTGTCGATATGGTTTCACATTTTATGGTTTTCCTTCACTCTGCACATGCATTTCATCTATCTTCTTTTCAACAAAAATGGAAACCTTGATCAACTTTGCTTGGTCTTTGATTACTCTAGCCTTAGAGATAATACCATCATATTTGGCATGTACATCCTCTAGATGGAGTTCAACTTCTTCAATTATATTCTTTTGACCTTCTTGAATCTTGTCTTCTTTCTCCTTTTGAAGCTGCAATGTGATCCCTTATAACAAATTTTGACGTCCTTCTTCAATTCTGGCTTGTATTTCTAATTTTACCTCATCAATATTTAAGAATTCCTCAACCTTCATGCAATTTTTATCTTCCAGTTTTTTGGTAGATTCTTCATCCAAGATCCTTCTTTCTTCTTGATTTTGACAAATCTTCTTTTCTTATTTGAATCTGTTAACCTCATCCAATATTTTTTTATTATGGTTTCGTAATCTACACATCTCTTCATCTTTCTTTTTCAAATATTCCCTTGACTAATCATTTTCCCACTTTGATTTACTATTCTTTTCTTGCTTTGAGTTCTTAACCTCCTTAATGAGTGATTCATTAAGGGATCATATCTTAGATATCTCCTCACCCTTCTTCTTAATATATTCCTTTGCTTCTTTTAATTCATCTTGAATTCTATACAATTCCTCCATTTTTGTATCCCTAATCCATTTATCCGAGAAGAGTTTTTCACATTCTTCCCATGTGAAGTGGCATCTAGTATTTTGATCAAAACTCATCCACCACTTCCAAGCTTCATAAAAAAAAAATTTATTTCCTTTGAAGGAGTCATATTATATTCTTTAGCAACCTCAACCATTCTATAGGATTGATTTCATCTTTATCTCCATCTCCTGTAAATTCAGGTATTTCCATTGATTCTTAATTGAGTTCTAATCCCAACCCTCAAATCAAAACCTCAATATATTAAGGATAAATATCTCAAATAGTTATAATACTTGTTCCAATATTCTCTTCTATGCGTTATCTTTCAAATGGATTTTGAATCAACTCAATTAGACATTCCAATCAAAAGTTATGATAGTTTTAAGTGAACATACCTTTGAAACCCTAATTTGGAGTCTGTCCTCCTAGATGACCTTACTTATGATGTATCTCTGCAATCTCAACCCTTATCAATTTGAAATTTATACCTGTAGTAATCTGAAATTTATTCTCTACAATGCCACATGTATGACCAAAATTGTATGTGCCAAGTGGAAGTTATGGTAACTTGCCCACACCTTTTTGATTTTTGGCCTTTCCAGGAGATATCACTTGTATAGCATTCCCCACACAAAATAATTGATATACAATTCTGAAACTTGTACCATAAATACTACAGACTTTCCACTGTCCAATGCAACTAGTATCACTCAATTTGGATACTCTAAGAAGAATTTATGATTGTTTTACCCGGAACACCTGTTTGAGACTAGTCAATAAGACTAGTCATAGAACCTATATTCCATAGGGTGTATCTACAAAAATAGGATGAATTAGAAGCTGAAATTTTTATCACAGATAAATTGATAATTTATTTCAATATCCTCCGGGTTTCAAGGTCTGAAACATCATAGAAATTTTTTTATAGCGAAAATTCCGAGATGAATAAATTCAAGATGATTCCAGAACCCTATCTTACATAGGCTATATCTACGAAATTATAAGGCCTAATGAGTTGAAATTTTAACCCCATGTACCTTGATCCATATAATAAATATCCTCCAAGGGGTTCATTCTGAAATGTCGTAGACAAAAAATTATAGTAAAAATTCCAAGGTGCCTCAGATGTAGCAGCGAAACCCCAAGACCTTGAGCTCTGATACCAAATGTTATGATCCAAATGCTTACAAATATCATAAAATAACATAAGTACACACCATATACATAATTTCAACGTGGAGCACAACTCCAAGATAGTTAATTTACACAAAAAATCCTTAAATAATAGGGGAACCCCCTCAAGATAACCAAATACCATTCATACTTCACAATTCAACTGTCAATAATGAATACATGATCTATTATATATATCTATTCACACTTTCACATGAGGCATCTTTATCACTAGGTCGACCCTATTACATATGTATTTACACATTACATTACATTTCGACCCATATATTCCCCCCCTTGGGGTCATATCATATACATTTAGCCATTTATATGCCCCCCTTGGGTCATCACATATGCATATTGGTCTCCAATCCATGGTTTTATGATCTTATGATTTTGTTTTGAATGACATCCTAGGGATATAGGTGATTATAATGGTAGATCAGTTAAGTTTTACCAGCAAATTAGAAAAATAAATTGGAGCAACTCACTGTGGTTAATTAATCAACAATTCCTTTAGTGAGATAGAATCCATAATGCTAGAAATGAAAATGGAAGAAGGAAGATAACTCACTTGGAACTCGTTGTTGTAGATGATGAAGATCTTTACACTAAAGTGTAGATTTTTGATAGTCCTCTTATAGTGATCCATGTCCAAAATGACTTGCACACTAGATATAACCAATAAACACTAGATCCAAAATTATAAAGATAAAACAATATTGAAATATGCATAACATATAGACCTAGCACCCTCACAGGGGATGATGCCTCCCTTACCCTAGCTATGTTGGAACCTCCCTCAAGGTGTTAGGGTTGAAACAAACAAGGAATGAGTGGGTGATATGAGTGGAAAATATTGTTTATTATGGTGGTGATGACTATGATGAGGATGTCGACAATGACAATGATAATGATGATGACGATGATGACAATATGATGATGATCATGGAAATGGAAACAACAATGATGATGACACTTCCAATGACGATGAAGAAGACGATGATGATGATTCTGATGATGACTATGACAATCACAATGAAGATGATGATGATGATTCTGATGATGACTACAACAATCACGATGAAGACGATGATGATCACCCTGACGATGACGACGATGACATTAATGTTGATGATGGTGATGATGATGACGAATTCAAAAATGACGATGATGACCATGGTGATGAAAATGATGATGATGATGATGATGATTGTGACAATGACAAAGATGAGGACGACGATATGATGATGATCACGACAATGGAAATGACGATGATGATGACAATTCCAATGTCGATGTCAATGATAATGATGATGATGATGATGACTATGACAATAATGATGACAATGACGATGATGACCATGAGGATGACGATGATGACGACGATGACAATGATGATGATAAACTTGACGATGATGATTACCATGAAAATATTGACGATGTCGATGATGATGATGATGATGATGATGATGATGACAATGATGATGAGGATGAGGATGACGATGAAAATGATGATGATGATGACGATGACAACGATGATGATCACGATGATGATGATGATGATGACGACGATGATGAACATGATTATGACGAAAATGATAATGATGACCATGATCATGAACATGACCATGATCGTGATGACGACGATGATGATGACTAAAGAAAGATATAACGATCACGTAACTCCTACATTTAATAATTTCTATAATATCATTGATCATCTAAGTCCTAATCCAAGTCTACATCTGAATCATCTGGTTCATAATCGATGTTGAAAGGATTGGCCATATCAACATCATCATCACCAAAGTCATTTTAGATAATATCATCGTCAATATGATCGTCGAGAACATTGTCATCTACATCAGGCTCAACTTCCTCGACTTCTTCATCTGATGTCACATCTACCTCATGCTCCTCTACATCTTATTCTTCTTCAATATCATATTCTTCTAGTACATTATACTTTGCATGCCTTCCTCTTGGATCATATCTAACAATGTACGACCAACCTACTTTAGTTGGAGCCTTTGAATAAAATACCTGCTCACATTAGCTTGGAAGAGCATAAGTTTTTGTACCTGGCTCAAACGGCCTTGTATTAACCATGGTAAATACATTGGAATGCTCAATAATAGTTCTTTTGGGATCACGTTCATTGATCCGGAACCTGTACCATTTGATCTCGAACGTAACTAACTTGAAGGAATTAAAGTCACACCCGATTATGTTGTTCAAATACCCATAGTATCTATTTTCGAATATTGTTGGATGCCTATCACTTCTAGAGGAAACATTAGTGACCTGAAAGACTAGAGTTATCCCAACATCAGAGGTTTTTTTCTTATCATCCAAAATTTTGATGAGAAATTTATGGCCATTGCATCACATAGCCTTGTGGTGTTTCAATTGAAATATGCCCTACACATAAAAAAATGCATAGTTGTCAATGAATAAACATGATATTTCGACTTATTAAAACTTTATAAAATAAACACACCATGACCTAGATTAATAGAATGGAAAATAACTGAAATATGATGTGGGTGAATAATATGCTTTCCTATTTATCTTTTAAACCAAATGATAAATCAATTTCCCTCTGAGTAATATTGGTATCTTGATTACGATGAGCTTCTTTAAGAAAAGTAGCCACCCATTCCCATGATAACCTACCATTACATTGTATATTACATCGATATATCCATACTTTCATCCAAACAAAATTGTTTGCGATGTATAAATGTAGTGCATCCCACTCCCAACCAACTGTATGAAAAAAGAATAAAAATTAGTAATTATAGTAAAGATTAAATAATAATTGATCATGGAAGCTAAATAAAACTTGAATAAGTACAATATAAAAATAAATCAATATTAACACAAAGTGTTATAGATCTATACCATCTAATTACCTTTCACTTTCCTCATTCTACATTTCTCGACCAAGACCTCCCCTTCAAATTTGTTAATGGAATTGAGATCCCAAATCTAAGGCACCTTCATAATTGTTTCTACTAATTTAGGAAGATACTGAATAATATACACCAAGGATCGATATACCATAGATCCCTCCACCATAGATCCCTCGGGACATGCTCTTTGTTTAATGAAATCCTTCAATGACTTCAAGTGCCTCACCACCATCCACATTGACCTTGTGTGTATAGGTCCACACATTTCAATCTCCTCAACTTGGTGTATGAGGTAGTGTTCTTGTGCATTGAAAAATGATAGAGGTAGATACTTTTTCCTTTCACACATTAGCAGAGGAATTTATCTCCTCCAATATTTGTGTCTTCTTTATGGATTTCTTTAGATGACAACTACCTACACATGATATAACAAATCAGATCATAGGTTTCAACAACAACATCGTATATATATACATTGAAAGAAAAACAAATGTCAACAAGTTGAGCAACAATGATTTTGCATATAAATAATTAATATTTACTTCATGTATTTTCCAAGATCATATATAACTTGTTTTATATTGTTGTCAAAGCTGTCAAGTAGAGATAGAGGTAGAACATACTATAACGACAAAGGGATCATTAATTTTTAGGAAAATAAAACCATATTATAATACTAAAAATTTGTATATTTAATAATATATAAATCTACATCCAAAATAATTACCTTAATGAAGGTATGCCAATCATGAGTTTTCACCCCACCAAATCCACCTTTCTTTGTTAATATATTCTTTATGTTTGAAGCAAATCCCATGGGAAATTTAATTTTCCGAATGACCTATTTTACAACATCACTTTATTTCTCTGTAAATAAACATGAAAGTCTATTTCAGTGTACTCCATTGCTATTTGAATAAATCACATTTTGCAGTGCATGATTGGCTTCCTGAATATCAATACAAATTTTGACATTTTTTTCTTTTTCACTCCCATCTACAATTCTCCACAATATTTTTGTTACATTCTTCCCGATATGAATTGTATCAAACGAATGAGCTATTTGTAGGTGCTCATAGTAGGGAAACCTATTGAATTGTATAGGGTAACTTTTCATTCCTCGTGAAATCCCATTAATGCCTTGACGATATTTATGAAAAACAATTAATGAGATTACAACAATAATTTTTAGATACAATAAACATAATTCGATAGAAATTAGATACAATAAACATATAATTCATAGAAATTAAAATAGTAAACATTAATATATATATATATATATATATATATATATATATATATATATATATATATATATATATATATATATATATATATACATATATATATACAATTTAACCTATTATATTCCAACCTTCATAAGTGAGGTGTCATTCTTCATGGTTTTATTCCTAGTCTTCTTTCAAATTGAAAATATATTTCATGTAGTTCAATCACCATGGTTCTTAGGGAGGAAGGTTCATACTCATCAACTCCTTTCCTATACCTCTCACATGATTTTATCCTAGGACCAAAAAACTGGACATGCAAATTTAACATTTGTTTGAAGAACTAAGAATATTGTATGGGATTAATGTTGAAAATACTTATATAATCCAGGAATTGATATTAAGAAGCATGCATCATATTTTCATAAAATTCTATACACTATTAAAGTCCATCAATATATTACATACCACAAAAATGTATTAGCATTCAAGCATCATGAATTTTCCAAGTATTCCATGGAATTGAAATTGCATTTTCCCTATTGGTTTAGAGAGATGTTGCGTTATAGTGATGCCATCCCATAAATTTACTAGCTCAATGACAAGAGGCTCAATATATACATTCATATACTCAATTGGTACTTACCCAATTGGGTGAAGTACACATAATTGATTACCTTATATATATATATATATACATATATATATATATATATATATATATATATATATATATATATATATATATATATAAATAAATAAGAAAAAAATACAACACTCAAACCAATTTTGCAAACAAATACCTGGAACAATCATTGCCAACATTGTGTGCTCCCTCTTTATTGACATCCAAGGAGGAAGGTTATTATTTATAAAAAAAAATAGGCCACACTGAGTAAATAGACCTGAGCTCACCAAATGGATTGACACTGTTAGCTGCCAATGAAAGCCTAACATTATGAGGTTCTTCTTTAAAACTTGGCCATCTTTCTTCGATGTTCCTAAATGCAGAACCATCTGCAGGCATTCGAAGAACACCATATTCACTTATATGTCGTGCGTGGTAATACATATACTGTGCAATGATTTGGCACCTAAAAAAGCGTTGAAAACATGGAATTATCAGAATATGATGAAGAACCTTGTGAGACACCTTTTTTGTTACTTGATTGGTTCAATATCTACTGATTTGACATTACAGACATTTTGTTTCCGATGCATATTGTTCATAAAATATAATATGATCATTTGGACACATATCAATAGCTTGATACTCCATTCCAATATCTTCCAGAATAGCACACATCCCTCAGTATGTGTGAGGCAAATAATTTTATTGTGGTAAGAAAATTTCACCTAACAATTTACAACACACAAAAAACTAGTTAATGTAAATAATAGTAACAAAAATATTGCATCCTTAATTTACACATTAATTGACACTAAAAATAGAGAAAAATAAATTCGACCTTTACGTATAATATGTGATGAATAATATTACATACCTTAGGATTTGTGTGAGACAAGTGTTTGAAAAACCATTCAATGCCTTCAAGTTCACCAACAACATTATAGTAGAGAGAATATTTGTTCTCGAACCTGCATAAAGGGGTTGTTCTTCCTTCTCAAGCAGAGGTACATCTTAAATATCATCATCATTTTCCTCATGAATAGGAACAAATATTCCCTATATCAATCTATTTGTCCCATCATCCGACTCAACAATATTATTGGTGTCATCTTCTTCCATAGGATTGACATGATATTCAATATTCATATTGTCTTCCACATCTTCTGCAATAGTATTTATACTACTACTTGGTAGATATTTATCTGATGAAAAACACTTGGGAGGATTTATCTTTATAATTACAAACAATCAATAACATTAGTGTATATAAAAAAAATTAAAACAAAAGAAAATTTTCTAAATGGAATCAATACAAAGACATATATAATGAATAACTTACCATGGGATGAAACATATGCCCCCCTTCACAATTCCCATACGTAAAACAATGTATTTCAACTGTTTTCCTTACAAGTCTTCTTCTTTTCAAGTCCTTGCATTGATTGAAATGGAAATAACATTTCCCATCAGTGCCTCTGATACATCCCTTAACCTAGCAATTGTCCTTTGACTCTCTTTAGGTGTTGGCATTGGGATTTCTTATATTTACAACAAAATCCATTGAAGCAATATAAGTACATTAATATACGAATTATATATTCTTATGGTACAAATATCATCGAATTATATTGACCCCATATGTACTAGAGAATTAATTCATTTTCATCATAGATTTATTAAAGGTTTACAACATTAATCAGCAAATCAAAAGCATACATTTTTACTCTATAAGTTACAAATCTTGACTATAAGAAAGTAATAAAATCAAATGATAAAAGATAACTACACCAAGACAAATTATATAGCAATTAAATGGAATTGAGTAGACATGTTCATACCTATTTCATAGGGAAAAATTTATGTCCCCAAATGAAAGAGGGTCTAAGGGTTAAGGATCCAATCTAGGTATTTAAAAAATAGACAAAATAATATTAAAAATTTGTAACCTTCAAAGTACAAAATTGGAGCTATGTAGATCAAGAATTGGATTTGAGGCAACTAGCACATGGAAAAAAGACTAATAAATCATGCAACGAATAATCATCATAACTTTTTTTATAACCATCACACCTAAAACAAAATTTTCAAAAACACTAACCTCTGTCGATCTTCCAACGAAAATTGACTATGTCAAAGTTGATTGAGTCAGTGAAGTGAATGACCATTAAACCGTTTACAAATGGGTAGTTGGAATCCTCAAGGTTCGTCAATAGATCGACGAACTATTCTCTAGGTTTGTCGAAATATCGATGGGGATAGATGTTCATCAGAAGTCTGATGTTCATCGAGGCACCCAAAAAAAAAGATTAAAATTTTAATATTTTGCGACGATATGATTGAATTTATCCTTATCGTCTGAAGTTTTTGTCAAATTTTGACCCCATATATAGTAGTGTTTGTATTTCTTTTACAAATTTTTGGATCTAGTTTATTTAATTATAGATCAGATTATAATCAAGCTAGATTTATGGTTCTAACACCAAGTAGAGAGGTAGAAAGGAATTGTTTGTCTTTTGTGTGGAGAAAGCAGGTTGCAGAGATTGGAGCTGGAACTTCAGTCCTGCATCAATCATGATATATGAAGGAAAACCTACAGTGAAAGGTATGATATCTCTACCACTCTTTAGGTTAATAGTGAATCCAATTTCTTAAATCTAGGGAAACCATATAATTCTATCCACATTGTATGTCTAGGATCAATAGGAAAGTCCTAGGGAGATCTACTTACCATACTGGTGATATTTCTCCAATAACACCCTTATTTATGCATTGTCATTGGTGCATTATATAAATGTAAATGTACAATAAAAAAACCTCAAACATATTTAAAAAGATGTGGGTACTCTTCCCACATGGCATCCTCATGCTCCGATGCAATGTCTCTAGGACCAAAACAGATCCACTAGACCTTTAGTAGGGAAATGGATTGATTTTGGAAAACCTCGACATTCCTATCCAATATGCACACTGGATGGACTTTAAAGTCACCCTCGTGATCTATCTAGATCACAAACCAATAAATTACATGGTTAGCATCAAGAACATACTTCTTACGAAAAGACACATGAAACACATTATGAATGCACATGGATGTAGGAAATACAAGTATGTATGAAATGAGATCAATCCTCTATAGGATTTAAAATGGTCCATAATATCTCGCTGCCATTTTTTGAAAGCTTCCCAATTTCAGTGAAATCTTTTTAGCCTTCACTTTCAAGAAGACATGCTCCCCCACTCTAAATTCTCTATGTGTTCCACCTTTGTCCGCATAACTTTTTTGTTGGTCTTGTGCAACGTTTAAATTTTGTTTTATTTTCACCATTTTATCTTCCATTTACTTGAGTAAGTATGACCCAATGATGGATCTATCAACTAGGTTATCTCGACACACATGTGTGTTTCATTTCCCACCATAAAAGGCTTCAAATGGGATCATATTCAAAGATGCATGATACCCATTGTTTTATGAAAATTCAACCAAATGTAAATATTCTTCCCACCTGGAAGGATTTTGCATCACATACATCCTTAGCATATCCTTAATCACTTGATTGACCCTCTCTATTTTCCCATATGAATCTAGATGATATGTTGTGCTAAAATTTAAATTTGTCTCAAATCCTTTAAATAA
>SNQJ01S0153489.1:9276-29979 GCA_010110895.2 Picea sitchensis | reverse complement strand
TCAATGTCTTCTTTTAGTATTTGAAGCAATAAAATCTTTCCTAATGTCCAATGTGTCACTTTTATTCGATGATATGTGTCTTCCTAAATAAGATGAAACATTTTTGAATATATGCATCGAATCTAGTAAGTGGCCAATCTTAAGATGCTCCCAATATGGAAGCTCATAAAATACAGATTTATTTTTCATCCCAATTGGAATTTTCTCAACATAGGTGTCAAAAAATTCAATATCATCAAACATAGGTTCCCCATTTGAATCAAAAAATTATACCATTTCCTTATCCTTATCTGTGTCATATGCCTTATTCCAATCTATCAATGTCATTATTTTAGGTCTTCGAGTTCTCTCTAGTATACAATTGAAAGAATATGCAACTTTTCTATAAGGGTGGTCTTCTAGGAGGAATACCCTATAGAAGTCGTACACCAGATTTCATAGGTGGTTGGACCACCTATCCTTTGTAGAAGCTCCACAACATATACATACATGATATCCTTTTGTTACAATACCTGTGATGCTATTGTAAATATAACATATTAGTTTCAAAAATACAGTTGCACCAACTAAAGTACACCAAATAAGATTACATATATAAAAAAAATCAAACATCATGCTTACCAGAGAAAACACCTAATCCTAGAAAATCATGAGTAGTGTACGCACATACACCATACAATGTAAAATACCTCTTCATTGAGATGGGTATTGATACATCATATATAGGTATCCATTCCCATAATTTCTTAAATTCATCAATCGGTGATTGGAGGTAGACATTAATTCTCTTCACTTGTATTATACCTGAGAATATAAGAGACATCATAAGATTTTCATTCATCACATGGACAACAATGGGGGAATATTGTTATTGATCACTACCATTGGCAAAAAGAAATAGTTAGTTTTTTGGAGGGAACATGAGTTAACTCCACCCATGGTTATGCTTAATCATAGGATGTGTGCTTCATCCTTGAATTTATCAAGACATGTATCTTCTATATTATTCATGACTATTGAATCTGTTGGGATTCACATAACCCTTGGCTCACTTCTATGTGAGGCTTGCCACCCATGCAACATGGATTATTGTTTGCAACAAAAGAGCCTTTGAATCCTTGGAATTATACGCATGTACCTCAATATCCTATGAGGAGAACCATGTCCCTTAACCGTTTTTTAATTTATGGTACCTATCATGCCCACATTTTGGACATATCTCTTTGTCTGCATATTTGTTTTTGTATAGAAAACAATCATTTGGAAATGTGTGGTCTAATATGTACTCGATACCCAAAAAATTTAGCATTTTATTTTCCTCTGCGCAACTATCATGCAAGAAATTATCTCTTGGAAGTACCTTATCATTGAGCAACTTGAAATTAGTGAGAAACAAAAATGAACACTATCATTAAGAATGAAAAAAAACAACCATTTTCTTCCTTCTTTGTATGAAAATATTCCTTAAAAAATTAGGATACTTGATGGTTAGTTACATCAAAAGTGTTAAGAAACACATGTATGACATACCAAACATTTATTTCAAGTTTTACAGTAACATTTTTATCCCTATTTCGGTAGACCTTGACCCCTATCGACCAAAGAGAGGGGTGGTGGAAGCATATTTCAATATTTCGAAGAAGGTATCTATGACATCAACGCCATCTCCTTCGACCCCAACATGTGAAGAACTAGTGTTACTATAAGGGTTTTGAATTGGTTACTTGGGATGTAATGGAAATTGAACATGTGGTTTATTCAACCATTCTCAGTATGATTCCTCTCCAAGCTGTTCTCATTTAACAATAATATCGTGACTTGAAATCATAGTGGAGTGCAACATTAGATGGTAGATAGGTCACTTGTCATCAAAATCCTGATTGTAAAAATATTGAACACTACATCGTTAATATTAGTAACACGATGCATTTAATATGTTCAAACAGTATACCGAACATTTATTAGAAGTATGGAATTGTTTTTCCCAATAATAAACATGCAACCAACCACTTTATAAAATAAATGTTGAATTAAGCAATACATTTACATTAGTTCCATTGAAAATTCAAAAATACAATTACTCAATCATTTTTCTCTTACACCCTACAAGGTGTCTACATAAAAGAGATGTAATTCATGGTGTAATATCGTTGACCCGGGATGGTTGTTGGAAGATTGCATGTTATGATTGGTACGGTAAAGAAGTTTTTCATTTTCATCAAACATCTACTTGTGATATATTTCTCCCGATAAGAGATTACAAAATTTTGGGACTATTGGAATAGCTTGCACATCCGAACTTGATCATGAATCTTGATCCTAAAAAATTCAATGAACAATTCTTCAAATGTACCTACATACATAACATAAATTCAATGAGATAAATGAATTATAAACTAAATCTAGATGTACTAAAATCGGTGCGAGAGAACTTGAAGGAATTGCAATGATATGGAATATGAAGAATTGGCCATTTGATATTATAATTCATTTTTTCCTGCATTTGAGCCAAAACCGTAATCTTGGAAAGCATAGAACAATATGACTTCAAAGATAATTTTGAATAAATGTTATAAATTAATGATGAGCTTAATCATATAAAAACACCTGAATGTGTTGTTATAAAACAAAAGCATTGGTGTTTTAAATTGTGAGAAGCATTGAATACTGAACTTTGTTATTGCCTCCACAAAGTAAAACCACCGCAAATTTAAATTTGTATGTTTTCATTTCCATTTTGCAAATTAATTTTTTTTTCGATGCATTAGTACTCACACATCACAGTAGTGTCGTACAAACTATATAGCACACCGACTGAAGCAAATTAGAAAAATAGTACATGCTTACTATCAATGCATTGAATTTTATTATGAAAAAATGAGTCAGTGCATTATACATACACATCACACTGGTGTGCTACTAATTGTATAGCACATCGAAAAGTAAGTTACAAAAAACAAACAATGTGTATGTTTATCATCAATGTGCTAAAATATACAATGAAAAAATGAGCAAGAATTTTATTTTTTGTGTTTATAAATAAAAACCCTATTCATTATTCCATTCTTTTTTCAAATTTCAAAGAGGATACTTGTACAACAGAGACTTACTAGCAAAGACTTCGAAGTGGGTGGATTTTTTTTTAAGAGACATATTCAAAAAGGATTGTCGTAGGTCACATACAAATCTATAGAGCATAAATTTTAGGTATATGATTTCATTATATTAATCATCTTAATCTTTTCCCTATTTGATTCAATCAATTTTCAATGCATTCCCCCCCGAGGCTCCCCAAAAAAAAGGGTTTTGTAGTTACCCCCCGCTCCCCAAAAAAAAGGTTTTGTAGTTACCTTCAATATTGGAAGCCTTAATTTCCTCCCTATTTTTCTTTCTTTTCCTTTTTATATTTCTTAAGGGGAATTTTCTTTTAAGAAACTTTTTTATAGGGTTTTTTATTTATATATGGGGCATTTCCTATCCATTGGAATGGAACCGCTCATTCCATTGGATCTCAAATTGGTCCATCACTGTCGGTTTTTTTTAAACATCTTTGTGATTAGTGGTGCACCCTATACATAGGCAGAGCATCGGTGCATATTTTCATGTCAATGGCATAGCTTGATTTAAATTAGAAATAATATTGTTAGAAATCATTTTCATAATCAATGGTGCACATTGTACATAGATAAGCATTGAGGTGCATTTTCTTATAAAGAGCACCATTGAGTTTTAAATGAAACTAATATTGTTTTTTATATGGAAAATTCCATGTCTTAAATTTGTTCACAAGTAGATGGTGCGTAATAAACGTAGGAAGTGGTTCTTTTATTAATTCATAAAGAACCAATTGAATACAACAATTTGTAAAACATTTTCAATTTCTCAATGATACTATTATGATATACCATTGCTTATAAATATGGTCGATGCACCATTGTGTATACATATGGTTGAGGCACCAATACGTACGAAGTTACTATTTCTCGGAGATTTTGAAAATTACAAGGGACAAACGAGGATAAAACCAATACATGTAAGTAGGGATATGCAAAAAAGTGTAGAAGGAGATGATAAAAGAAATGAACATAATTGTGTGGTGAAAGGAGTCATCCCAACTACAATATGCATTAGAGGTATGTAATCATTCATTTAATTTTTTATGTACTTGGAATTTAATTATCATGTAAAATACTAATTTTCTATTATTTTGTTGAAAAAAAACAAAAACCAAATTCAACATATAAAATAGGATAACAAAGAATAAAAAAGTTGATCACAAACTTTGTTACTATTTACATCTTCAACCTTACTTAAGGTTTAATATTTATTGTAATCTTTATATTTAAATAATTAATTTATACATATCTATGGATATCTTCTTAAAGGTGCTAAGATACAAAGAGGATCCAACCCATGAGCAAATCAGGGAGCAAATCGCGGATAGCAACGACACCACTAGCACCTTAGCACCGCTCAGTGATCCACCACCACGGAATCTCCAGTCAGAGAGAAATTGGAACGTAATCTCAGAGGTCAATCCAATTTCAGAATTAAAAAGAGAAATTCAATCATGCAATTTTTCTTAGGGGTTTGTGAAAGGATTTAAATATTACTGTTTCTTGGGACTGGTTCTTGTTACAGGACCTGGACCTTGCTGCGTGGCATGCATGAATACTGCAGGTCTCATATATCTATTAACATTTTAGAGGGACCAAAGATGAATTAATTGTTAAACATGTAACGAATAACAAATTAAATGAGAATCGCTATTGTTGAATAACATCCATTCTTTATTTCATTTCTTTTAAACGTCCATCCTCTATTTCGTTTTTTTAACTAATCCAACGATATAATTATTAAACGCGCATAAAATGTGGAAGGTCTCCACCACCGTGTTACTGAGAACCTGCTTGTAATAATGACAAATATTAATTGTAAGAATCGCTTATAACGATTTGTAAGCTATTTCGATAATTACATTTATAAGTATTTTATATTATTTTTGTAGAAATTATATTATATTAATTGTAAGATTTGTTAAAAAGGATTTGTAAGTTATTTTATAATAATAATAATCTATTTTTAAGGTCACGGAGGTATACATACCCTACCCCTTTTGGATTTGAACTTGTGACTTCTTAAGAGGAAACACATGTTCTTAATCATTAGGCCTATTCAGATTGTATTTTGCGATTTTACTGGTAAAGTCTACAAAGGTATACATACCCTACCCCCTCCGGATTTGAACTTGTGACCTCTTAAGAGGAAACACATGTTCTTAATCATTAGGCCCACTCAAAACTGTATATTTGTATTTAAACTATTTTATATTAATTTTTCAGAAATTATATTATATTATTGTAAAACTTGTTCAAAAGATTTGCAAGTAATTTTAATACTTATAATATGATTATTAATTTCACAAATAAAAATTATTAATTCTTCTTAATGGTTGAATTGAAAATATATGATTATTAATTTTACAAACAAGAATTATTAATTTTTTTAATGTGATTATTAATTTCACAAATAAGAGTTATTAATTCTTCTTAATGGTTGAATTGAAAAGATATGATTATTAATCTCACAAACAATAATTATTAATTTTTTTAATGTGACTATTAATTTCACAAATAAGAATTATGAATTATTTTTAATGGTTGAATTGGAAAGACATGATTATTAATTTGACAAACAAGAATTATTAATTTTTTTAATCGTTGAAGATATATGAGTAAAAATGAAAAATTATAATTAATTAGAAAATATAATTATTAATATATAGAAATTAATGGTTTTGTAAAACAAACAAATAATCATGATGATTTTTTTTAAGTGGTTTTTGTAAAAGATGTGTTCGGTTAGAAAAAGTCAACAAGTGAATTTACTTTCACCATTTTATGATTTTCTTTGTATATATTATCTTTTATTCATTTTTTTTTAATTCATTTTTCTTTAATGTAATTTTGGAGGAGGCAAGTTGTGACTTTTAATTTAGAATTATTAATGGTTTTTCAAAACAAACACATAATCACTATGATTTTTTAGTGGTTTTTGTAAAAGATGTGTTAGGTTAGAAAAAATCAATCAATGAATTTACTTTGAACATTTTATGATTTTCTTTGTATATATTATCTTTTTTTCATTTTTTTTAAATGTAATTTTGGAAGAGGCAAGTTGTGACTTTTAGCTTTTTTAATCATTTGCAATTAATGAGAAATAAGTTGCAAAAGAATTGACAACTTTTAAGTAGTTGGTTTTAAGTGTCAACAAAAGTATGTTAAAGCATAAGATAAGAATAGAATGTTCTTTCAAGTGAACCGTTGTTTTACAATATGTATTTTGACAATAACTTGTTTCTTGACTTATTTTATTTATTTAGCAATAGCTTGTATTTAGTAAAATAAAAAATCAATTATGTATATGTCTAGTGGAAAACTTATTTAGAAAATAACCTCTTGTTCAAAGAATTTTTTTTCATGATTTCCAAAACTAAAAGTCCTAAACAAAATTTCATGAATTTCAAAATTGTCACTCAAAACCTCATTAATTCCCTCTTTGAGAGTCTTTATCACTCCTAATGAGCACAAATTAGAATTTTTCAATGCATTGCATAAAAGGACATGAATATCTATCTAAGTTTTGTGAAATATCATATTAAGATTTATCACTAGAAGCACATGTTGGTTTTTATTACTAGATGTGATTACATAGTAGTTCTTAATATTGATCATGTAAATCTATTAAAGTTTTATAGTGAAAAGTTTTCTTTTAAATTAGGTTAGACTTAAATTGTTTCATTCAATATTTATATGACAATTGTACCTAGAAGAAGGTTATTCTTAGTATTAATACACTAAGCTATATTCAAACCATTATAACATACATTCAAAAAAAATTTACACTTATATTCCATGATTAAATAGTATGAATATATTCCTTTTAAAAATTCATAGGACTTGTCAATTCATGCTAACTCAATCGGTTAAGGTTTGGGTTTTGTTTGCTAGGTGACTCGAGTTCAATTCCATTACGGTGTGTTTAGTTGGGAGGAGACACCCAAAAATCCATCCATGTTAAGGGTTAATGAGGCCTAATTTTTTTTACAAGAGATAACACATTTGAGATAAATATACCTACTATTATTGATCTTTTTTTTTCCTTTCTTCAAATCGAATCCCTAGTTTGGAGAGGAATTTATTATGCTGCAAGAAACATGTAAACTTACATGATGTTTCATTACTTTTGAAAATTACATACTTCATAAAGTATCTTATTATACTTATATTAATTACTCTCACTTTTAGTAAAACATAGAGATAAGATGAAAACCAAATTATTTTACTCAAAGTGTGGTGAAAAATGTTGTATAAATACAGTGGCTAAAATGGTGGTAGAGCCAGTGCAAGCTAATAATGGTATCACATTATGTGTTAATGGCAATGAAAACATGGAAAAAGAATAATCTGTTAACTTGGAGGAATGATTCGAAGTACTTTCACAATGAATTTGAATATGCTGTAAAAAAACTAAATGTTGAAAATTGATTAGCTTTTCGAACATATAATTTTTATTTTTAAAATGTGTGTATGTTATTTTTAAAAATTTTGTATGTAATTTTTTATGTAAAATATAATGTGTGGGTAAAATCATGAAGATGGGTTACACTTTTGTTTGTTTTGTGAGAAAAAAAAAAAGTATTTTCACAAGCTCTTCAACTTCCGGCATACAAAAGTTTTTTTATTTTATTTAGAATTTCACTATACAGTAAAAAAAAAAACTTGTGAAGAATTTTGTTAGCTTTCCATTGACTATTTTTCAATTTTTTTTTATCACGATTTGATATGTCAATTTGACAATTGTTTAACAGTATGTTTCTTAAACATGAAAGGAATGATAATGAGTAACTTTTTTCTACAACAATGTATGTATTATTAAACTTATGTTTTTAAGAAACCAAATATACAAAAACAATCTACAGAGACTCTATTTTACTATGACTATAATTTTGAATCTAATGGATGAATATTATAATTTCTAGAATTTTTTTAAGTTGACCAAGATGAAAACGTTGCAGATTTTAAACACATGTTTTTCTACACCTTGTATCTATCTTAATTTTTTCTTAAAACTAAAATCTAAATATACCATTTTGAAAAGAACAGTGTAAGGATTATGAATATATTTTTTTCTAAATTTTTCATTGTATATTTTTAGAAATACCAATATTTCATTTCACTGAATCATAATGTCTGCTGAAAATATTATGCAATGATTTAAAAAACAAAATAAATAAAATTAGATAAAAATAAAGAAAATGAAAACAAATTATAGGAATTGAAAGTAGATTCAATTTTGGAAATGATGGTGTCATTTTCGAAACCAAAGTTCATGTAAGCTTGGGGGAATTCTTTGGTTTCTGAATAGAGTCCCAATTTTTAGTTTTCAACCAAAATAATCTTTTGACTGAAAAGTATTTTTGTTCGACCGAAAAGTCTTTCGGCCGAAATATGCTTACCGCAGGAGAAAAAATCATCCAAAAAATCTTGTACATGACTATCAAGGGCACCATCAGGGCATCGTTTGATTTGACATGCAAACTTTCAGCTGAACAATGTTTCGGCTGAAAAAGCCTATCTTTCGACAGAAAGAAAAAAGAGTTCAGCCGAAAAAATGTCGTGAGGAATTTTGGAGACCCGATTCTCACAAAAGTGTTACCCAGCTTCATGATTTTACCCGTGTATGTTCTCGTTAATCCTAGTGTTGAGTACCTAAATGATGGAATTTCCTTAAAAAAATTGTAGAATTGTAGAGAACACATTCTTCTTATGTATGGCTATTTTTTCAAGATTTATAATGTTAGTTTAATATTTTTAAAAATTATGAAAGTTATTATATCCTTGAAATTACAAGGCCATATGTTAGTGTAGGTGTGAGGGTCTTAACAAAATAAAAAAAAATTATTTATTTTTAGATTGTAGATATTGGTATGTAGTAGCTCAATATATATGTTTTTATAAAAAAAAATTAAGGCAATAAAATGGTATAGCAAGAATAAAAGATGTATGTATTTTAAGATTAATGTTATAGAAAGAATAAAAGATGTATGTATTTTAAGATTAATGTTATAGAAAGAATAAAAGATGTATGTATTTTAGGATTTCGATATATGTCAAGGCAAAAATATATTAAAAATGGTAAACAATATTATTTATTATTTTAATTATACATTTGTAATCTACCTGGTTGACTCTATATGTGTGTGTAGTTTCATCGATGATGGATTTATGTAGTCTATACAAAAATGATGTGAAAAATAGAGATATTGAGAGCCATTTAAAAAAATGGAGGTTTTGATGTATTTACATCCCAAACCACCAAGTTTGTCATTCCGAACCTAAATCTAAAGAAACCAATTCAAAAAATATGTATGCTAAATGTGTCAATCCGGCACCAAAAAATTGAATGAAAACAATCCACATGCACTCTAAAGCGTACAAGCATTCCTATAATGCACACATACTTTTGTGACTAAGCTTACTTGTGCAAAAGGAATGTGTATAGAAGTATAAATAAGATCACATGAGGAGAATAATGGGCCTTGTTCCCTAAATGATATTTGTCAATCTCAATAGCCATGAAAACTACCTACTATGCACAAAGATTCTGTAGCTATAGAGTTGAACACATCCTCAAATGACCACACAAGAACCTTGTATGGTATCACTAGCCTCCTAGATGGATACAATTGATTCAACAACAATGCATTCCCTGAACGAGAATGTGTCTCATACCAACACAACAAATAATTCTTGGGGATATGGTTAGTGTTTTTTAGAATTCAAGTGGGATATGAGTTCCATGAGTAGTTTTTGTGCACTGAAATGGGTTTCAAGATATAAATAAGTAAGGAAGGGAGTAAGACGATTAATCCCTAAATGAAACTTCTAGAGCTTAAGTGATATGGTTAGGGGAGGAGAACAATTGAGCTCTGATGCAGGAGCATTTGCCTCCAAAATCAAGTACATTTGAATAGGCCTGGGGGGGTATTTGTAATTGAATTTAAATGCTTGTAAATTCCTAAGTTTTAATAGAATTCTAAAAAGTTTGTATTATTGGATTGTAATGCATTTTAATTAGATCTATCAAACATATCATGAGAGGTTATGGGACTTAGAGATATCCTAGGGGTAAGTTAGAGATATCAGTAGGATTTTATGGATCTAAAGGATCTCAGGGATTGATTTAGTGGAATATTGTTAGGGTTTGAAACAAATTTTTTTTCACATTCATTTGCATATATGATGTAAGCCTAAGGGCATATAGGAGAGGCCATCCAACGAGGAAATCAGGCCAGAGTGAGTGAAATTATGAAAGGACATTAGAAGAGAGAGGCCTTATGCAAACCCTATGTACAATAAGTGTACAATTGAATACTAGAACCACTCTATTTTGAATGTTCATGGAATTGTTTGTTTGAAGACCTCTATGCATTGTTGTGTGTGATTAAATATATGCAATATTGAATGTTGCAGGCATCATAAATGTTTGAACAATGAATATTTCCTTCTTAGATTGTGTGTGTAAGTTCGGATACAGTGTGATTAAATCTTCATATTATAGAAGACAAATCATAATCGATCATCAAAGAGATCAATGATCCTCAGGATTTGAGGATAGATCAGGTCAGTTTGACAACAAATTGAGTCGAAATGGGACAAGAACAGTGGAACAAATCCTTTGCATTCGTAAAGAAACAACAACCATTTGATCGAATGATTGACCATGATTGTTGATTAAATTCCAAGTTATCAGTTTACGTGTTTAAATTGGAAGCACGAGATTTGATCTTGAGAGGAGGTTATCTAGAAATACGGTGGAAAATGATCCTTCAATCGACGATGGATACATTTGAGCATATGAAAGTCAAAAATACTTTCAGAGTAGTATATTCAGAATCCAAGTCTAAAGGATACTCCGACGAGAGGAGTTCGAATAATGGTCCATATTGATAAATGAAAGACCCTGACCGAGGATGCAGCGTTTTTTGGGTGATCCAAATCAATAGTTGAGTGTGAAATGATAAACGATGCATATTGATCAGGAAGAGGAAGATCAATGACAAATACATATTGTTGATCAATGACTAAGATATATTTGGGATTGAATATATTTATGGTTAAGAAGCTACATGTTCCAGTTGAATTGTAGAAGGATAAATCCAGAGTGAATGAGGGTGAGTGATCATGATCGTTGATAGCAGGAGATTGATGATTGAGAAGAGAACACGTGGAAATCATTAGTAGAAGTAGTATTCAGAGTCCTAACATCAGAGTGACTTAACCTAGAGAAACAAAACAACTATGATTGATGACAAAGATCTAATCAGAGTTGAATAGATCAACGGCTACCATAGTGACACACAGAAGCTAACAAAGACCATGATAGATGGCATCAACAAATGAAATGTGGATACGTGAAAATGAAGCGCATGAATGAGAATTTGATATGTGGAATCCATGTGTAAGTCCATTGATGAAGACCTGGTGCAACAAAGGCTAAGGCTAGTGATATGTGACCATATATGTTGGTTGATGGATCGTAGAGAAGCTCACAACTATTCGGATTCTGAAAGGAAGGATTATAAGGCATTTATTCAGAGTGATGTAGGTTTCAGGTATTGCAACACTCTGAAAAGAAGGGTTCTATAGCTTGCAAGGAGAAAATACCCTGACGATGGTTCATCGCATGGTCACAAACCTCTACCATATGGTGAGAGAAAGGATTTAGTGTTGATGTAAGGAACCGACAAAGTTAAGATCTTGATGACATAATAAAATGGTCACAGTGAAAGGTCTTATGACGATAAGAATTGGATGAAAGAGTTGATCGTGTAAGGTGTTGGTACAAGGTTATAGCGCTTGGTCATGGAAGAGAGTGAGAACCTTGTTTTGAGTGTTGAATAAAGAGCATGTTGTCAGTCTGGTGAGAAAAATAGATTACGTAACTCTATTCACTAGGTGGATTTTGGGCCCCCAAATGAGATTTGAAGTATCTGGACTTTCGAGCTGAGAAAAAATGATATTTTTAAAATTTTGTATGTGTGTTTTAGGTCAGGAGGTCATCATTTTGGGTATCATATCATAGCTTTTCTCTGTAATTAGAAAAGAGAAATTTGCAAATTCTAAATTCTAAATTGTAGAAGGAATCATGTACAGATTTGTACAAATGGACAGAAAAATGAATTGGACATATAACTCCTTAGTGGATTACTACAAAATTGGGGACATTCCAAGAAAGAAACAAAATTGGAGAGAGATGTTTGGAAGACAAGATCATGGGACATATCTTGCAGATATCAGTTTAAATGTTTTATTAATTAACTCTGGTGAATAAAAATTGCAGATAGAAGTAGAAGGATAAGGAATGGTAGAAACATTATGGCCAGAGGAGTTGTGATAGAGAGAATGTGGAGCTCTTAGAGGATAAAGAGAATTTTTTGGTAGACCCTTGCAATAAAGGATGATGTAAACACTTTCAATTGAATATTGAAAGTGAAAAGGACAATAGAAGTTCTCAAAGAGTGTGATTAAGTGAAGAAGGTAAAGAAGAGTAGATGATTTATCATAGGGTTCCAGTAGGGAGAACCATGGATACCAAAAGGCCAAATCTCAAGAGGAATCTTGGTGAGGTGTCGAATGGCAAGTATAGCATACTTGCTACAAAAGTCTAATGTAGCTCACAATGGACTAGGAGAAGTTCACAAAGGAAGAGATGGAGATGACTACTAATGGTAATGTTAGAGGTTTAGAGAGAATTTGTAGCTAGAGGAAAGAGGATGACATAGTAGTTGGCAAAGGAAGGATGAGTCAAGAGGAGTTTGGCAGAGGATTTTTTGAGGTAAAGGAGAGACTCAACATAATTATGGAGCTACTACAGGAAATTGAGGAAGACCAGAGATGGGGTTGGAATGTGAAGAAGAACGTAAAGTGGCCTATTGAAATTTTTTATGCAAGGAAGATGAGATAAACCTTGAGGAACATGCCGAGTTATTTACCGAAGGAAGAGAAAATTAGAGAAGTTGATTTTAGAGAGAGTTCAGAGACAGAAAAGGATGTTCACTTTTGTGAACCAAAGAAAGGATTATTCCTTGGAGAGGATGATGATGGAAATGTTGAATTAAGACCTGTCGAGAGTCTCATGAACTATCAAGAAGGTTCCAATCATCACGTGGAAATGATGTTAGAATCATCAAATGATACCATGAGGTCTTATATTTTTGAAACTAACGATTTATGTGTGTTTATAGGTTGTGCAAGTAAAGAAGTTGGACAATCATCTAAAACTGTCATAAAGGTTGATAAAGGTGGAGATATGCTTTCTAAAGGCATGGAATCATAATAGAATCAGAGTCATGTTATGAAGAAGGATTAGATATTATCATCTCATGAAAATAGTCAAATTGAAGACTATATACACAACCTATAAATGAAATTGTTGAAACAATAGATGTTGAGGATGAAAGTATGATGGGATTATCAGACCAACATAAGGAGATGATGCCAAATGAGGCCTAAGAGTCTCATCAATTTAAAAATGATCACTGGTCTATGTATGCAGGTTATGAAGACAACCACAAAGACAATGAGGGAGTTGAATGGAAACATTCAGATATAATTCTAAAAGATTATGATGAAGAATTAAGACTATTGGAAGAGTGGTTAGTCAGTCCAAATATGAATCAAGACTACATGATGATGTAGGAGAATCACTCCACCTCATAAATGCACCAGCATTCCAACACATCAAAGATAATTCAAAGAGGGGAGAGGTGCCAACCCTCTCATTTATCCCTTGAATTTAAATTTTGAAATGTAATTAATGCAATTAAATGATGAAAGGTTGGAAGAGTCGATACATAACTTTGTATAGGAAGTAGATGGAGTCACCTTTATTAGTCTTGAGCTGGAACAGATCTTGAGTTTTTCCTTGGATCTGAGATGTACATGTTTATTCAATGTAATCTGCCTCAATAGATAGGCATTGTAAATGGTGATTAGACACCACTAGTGTAGTTTGGAGGGAAATCTCAATGAGCCCCTCTTGTATAAATATTTGTATCATAAACCCAGTAGAGGTTGTTGAAGGTTGAGAGAATAAAATCATTGTAAGACAAGGAGAGGAGAGTTGAGATTCAGTTGCATTCTGAGCCTAGACCCATTGTAAACAGACATTCATATTAATACAAAGAGAAATTTTTCCTGCATATGATTTTTTGTATGTTTCCATGTGTATGAATGTTATCTGTGTGTTTATGAATGTATGTTGTAGATGATTGTGATAGGTTTCATATGCAGGAGGAAGATATAATTTATATATATGTGAGTTTGTTGGATTATTTCTTGGTTATTTAGGATAAATGCAAGGAGTGCATGACAAAGTGTTGAGAAATTTGTGATCCATTGCAAGGAGTGTGTATCTGAATTTTGTTACAAGTTCAGAGGAGAACATGCTTGGAGGGCACACCAGAATAGTTTACAGACTCAGGGAGGATCCTTAAGGTTACTAAATACCTTGGAGGAGAAAGTCTGGGTAGAAGAAAGCACAACCAGAGTTACTGAGAACTCTGCGAGCTCTGCCAGGAGGGCATCGAGCAGGTGCAAGTCGTGCATTGGAGGATTTTGTTTTGAGTCCAAATAAATGAGAGAAGTTTTAGAGGAGGAAACTTACAGAGTTTTTGAATAATCAATAATCTCAGCAAGGAGTGCTTGAGAAGAAGTTGCCAAGAGCGCAAAGATATCCCTTCGAGGAACAAAAGGGACAGAGACCCCTGAGGTCCTAGCAGTTGAAGCTCAAGGTGAAACAAATTTGTTGAACACTCTGGAGGAAGACTTGTGCAAGCAGTGCACGAGGACAACTTTTAGACAAAGTGTTGAAAGACATTCATCTGAAGGCCAGTCAAGGGAAAGGAGTGCATAGTATTTTCAGATTTGTTGAAGACTCTAGAGGAAGACTTGTGCAAGGAATGCACTAGGCCAACACTTAGACAAAGTGTTGAAAGACAGTCTTCTAAAGGCTATTCAAGTGCAAGGAGTGCACAGAGACGAACTTGTTTTGGGTTCGGAATCTCAGAAAAGTGTGGAGTGCTAAGAGGGCACCAAAAATCCTTTGTATGACGCAAAAGGGTCATGACCCTTAGGAGACGGAGAAATTTGAAAGATGAGGAGAAGCAGTAGAGGTTTTCACATAGAGTGCAAGGAGTGCGTAGAGTCAGACATATTCCAAGTCCAAAGCTCAGGAGGAATAGTGTTGTTGTGCACATATTCTCAACAAAGAGTGTAGAAGGCCGAGAATAGTTCAAGTAGTGGACTATGATTATAGTGCAAGGAGTACGTAGAAGTTAACTAACTCAAAGTCCAAAATCTCAAGAGGGAGAGCACAAGTTGAGACCCAACAGTCGGGATCACAGGAGAAATATTAAAGGTCATAGCCTTTGACACTTGCAAATTCTCCCAATTCGGGAGGAAGTGAAAAAGGTCAGGAGGAGGAGACATAGATACCGTCAGATCAACTTTCATAAGATATCTGGACCTTTGAATTCCATGTCCAGACACCCTAAGGAGCGCACAGAGAGGAGAACAGATCCTAGTCATTGGATCTGTGTGTGAATGATCAACATGCGTTGGATCCACGTAAAGTGCATGAGTCTTAATTCTTTGAAAGTGAAAAGGAGAGTGGGATATAAAAAGTCCTGAATTTTCGAAGTCAGTTAGAACCTTCCATCGTCCAGGTTGACAGGTGGTGAAAGATTCGAGAGTGCACGAGAAATAACTTCGGAAGATTTGCATGGTGAAAATGGAAGTCTTCGCGAAGTCATGAAGGACAAAATAGGTCATGGTCGTTGATTGTCGGGGGATATGTGGAACCAGATCGTGGTGTCCAGAAGGTAAGAACTCCGAGAGAGAGTGGGTGCATAAGGGAGAAGGACTCTCGAAGAGCCGGGAGTCGAAGCATATCTGGACCATCCAAGCCAAAGGGATAGGTGTCACCAGATCTTGTGCTCTGGAAACTTAACACTCTGAAGGTTCTATGGAGAGATGGTTCGGAATTACCCAAAGAGCTAGTGCCCAAAGTTACTGTGGATCATCGATCCCAAAGGAAAAGCGTGGACCATTTGTCTCTATAGGGACGTGTGGAGGATGGAGGTTCACTCCATTGGAAATCCCCTCTGGAATTTTTGTGGAGATTACATGCGGATTCAGTCGAAGCTCAAATTTTGAAGAAAGAGACTGAGTCATCGATCTTAGTGAAGAGCGTGGACCATTGATCTCGTTGTCGTCGTTTTGGAGGATTGTGCCTTTGGAAGAATTGGTCATCGTGTGAACTAAAAAAACACAGAGCCCGGAGCTCCGAAGCGTCCTTGGGATAGGTGCCTGATCATAGTCTGAGGCGATTTGAGAAGGGGCCTAGTGTAGGGAACTATCACCATCAATCAAATTGTCATAAGAGAACAAGGGCTTAGCAAGAACCTGTAAGCCTCAAAGGACCTGCGCCTAAGGAGATAGGGGGCCTTTGTAACTTGTTTTGGGTTTCAGTAGGGGGCCCGAAGAGATGATCCAACTCAAATATTTGAAGATCCTTGAATGAGAGTTCATAGAAACCCCTGGAGGGGATGGGGTGCATCAAGTGGTATCAGAGCCTAAATTTGTTTTCAGGTAGCGGAACAGAGACAAAGAAGTAGCCTGATATCATCAAGTGGTATCAGAGGCACATAATAAATTTTTTTAGGCAAGGAGAGATAGTCTGATAACATCAAGTAGTTTCTGAAGTTTAATTTCACCTATAAAAAGGAATTTTATAAGGAGACAGATTATTGATTCTCTCTGAAGTCATTGTCTGCAAGTGTGCAGCAGTCAATATATAGCCAGGTGGTTTGTAGAAAAATATGGAGGTGCTCTCAGTTGCAGGGTAACCAACAGTCTTTCCAGGAGGGCAGGCAAAGGAGAAAAATGGTTAGTAAAGGCCATAGGCATGGTCAAGGCATGGACCGCCAGAAAAAAAGAAAAGTAGAGATGGATAAAGATATCTGATAAATTAGAGCGGAAATGGACAGGCTAGCGCTAAAGATGCAGCAAGAGTCCCAGGTACACTAGAGGTACGAATGGCCTCCGAAAAGGAAAGAAAAGGGGCATGTTCAAAATTTGTTGGACCGAAGGCATAAAAAACAGTTGAGGAGGTGGATGAGGGAAATTGAAACCCTCAATGACACAGAGGATAAGGTTTACATTTGTGATCCAGAAACTGGAGAAAGCCTTAGTGGTGAGGAGAGGAGATCGAGAAAATATCTTGTAGATTGTCGGGAGGGTAGCATTGAGCTATCATATTTCTAGGTGGGAAATGAGACAAGATCAGTTGATATCATAGAATGTCAGGAGGGAATATGTTGGTTTAATCTCTCATATATATTGTCTGAGTTTTTATTGACCCAGGTTTCATGTATGTTCATGTTTCCAACAAATCCTCTAAAACTATCGACCCTCCTGGTAAACCAAAAGGAAACACAACACATAGAATGCGCTGCATAGTCTCACCTGAGATAGATTTAATGGGTGGTTGTAAGACTCATGTGTTTACAGCCTAGGATTGAGTGAGAGATATGATAATTGTATATTGAACACCTATTATAACTTGTAACCACAATATAACGTCATTTGTGAATAAGAAGGAAATATAAAAACTCATTCATTAAGAATAACAATAACTACTAAAGCCAACAAAGATATGCATGCATTCCTCACATAACACAGATGTTACCATGGTTCACCCCATCTTGGGATATGTCCACAAATATTTGGTTCTCAGCTCTTTCATTATAGTCGCTCTGTTACTATGACATTGCGCGCTTACAATATTTCCCAGTTGGGTAAGATCTATATGAGGCAGACTAGACCACACCAATCTCCTCAGCCTGCAATCTAACCCTCAAAATCTACCCTTCCCAACCCTCTCTAGCTCAAAAACTTACAAAATTAGTTCATACAACAAAATATTACATATCGCAATGACTCATAGATAACTATCTAAACTCGATAATACTCTGAACCCCCCTATGATACCTTGGTATCTATATTTATATGCTTTTGGATCTTCATCCATTACAATACACTGCAAAAACCCTAACCCTAATGTCGTTAGGTCTTCCCTACATGCGCATGTGTTGTTCTTCCTTCTAGTTGTCGCTTTCCTCATGCATGCTTTATTTCCCAATATCGCCTTTCTTTTCCTCTTTGGTCGGCTTCCAACAGTCCCCCAACACTGAAATGTGGCTCGTCCCGAGCCACCTAACACAAATCTTTGATCTCCCTGGTGATTTCCTCGAACTTTTATTTTAGCTTTGTTGCCTGTGTTTGCACCTACGCGGTCTTCTCCTTGAGTGTATCCACTATCTAGACTGCAATTTCGTCATTGATCCATTCCACACACTCTACCTGGGTCTATGTTATCTATGTCTTAGCTTCCTCTTCCTGTGCTAGTACTTCTGCAACCCGCTCTTGAAAGTGTTCCGTTTGAGCCTGATGCTCTTTCTTCTATGTTTGCGCAATGGTGACTTCTCCCTGCAATTTCTTCATGTCCTACGCCCCTTTGACATTCTCTTTGATGGACATTGTCTTTTTCATTTGGTTGAGGTCCTTGATAGTTGCGCTTATCCTTTCTTCTTCCTTGTCCCACTTTTGGACTTTTTGATCCTCCTCTAGCTTTGTCCAAAGATGTGTTGCATTCTGAAATAATTCAGCTGTTATGTTAACCTGTCTCTCTATCTCATATAGTTTCTCTACTGCTTCCTTCTTCTTTTTATCCTTCATTGTTGGTGGAGTCGTGGGTGTGAGATGTTCTCAGAATTTTTTTATCTCCTTCTGGTATTGATCAATTTCCTGCGCAATCTGATCAATATTTTCTGTTGCTGTGATTTCATTCCCCTGTGCGGCCTTTTGAATCCTCTCATAAGTTCCTGCCACTTTATGGTCCAATCCTTTTATGCGCTCCTTTTCCTCTTGGGTCTCAAACTTATCCTTCTCCCATATTATTTCCAGCGCATCCCACTTTTTTGTTGCTTGCTACAATTCAGCTAAGTCTTTGCATGCACGAGACTGTAGCTCGTGGTTTACGCTGACTTGCAACTTGTGTAGAGCCCTGGATGGTATCCGTGACAATACCAGTTGTATTTGAGATAAGTATTTTAGGGGTTTCTACCCCACAATCTCATCCATGTGCAACATACTGTGTGTGATGTGGAATTTTGCGTTTGACTATAGTATTGTATGGATTGGATCTCGTTCTTCTTCTTCCACTCTTTCCTCTATCTGTGGTGATGATGGACCTGTTCCCATGTTGTTGCTTGTTGTGTGTACTTCCTCAATTTGTTTCAGGATTTGTCACATGTCTTCCATCTCCTCTTGAATCTTGTCCCTATGGTCTGCAGCATTGTCAAAATCCTCATCTATACAATCTTGGACCATTCGAGCTATCATTTATCCATCATCCTTTGTGATCGTATACTATGGCGATGTTCTTTTCTCCTTCATTTTCTTGTGTGCTCCTCCTATCTTCGTGGATGGCCTCTTATTCCCATTTGGTTCTTGTGATTTAGTACTTGGTGCAGTTCCCTGCCTCAACCTATTTGTGTTGCACTTGAAATGACTTCGTAGTGTTCCTTTTCCCCTTTTGGGTCCCTGTCTTAGCTACCCCTTCATCTATCTTCTTTGTCTTTGTCTGTCCCATCCTTCGTTTCTTGGGAACTGGGAATTCTCGACTTTGTGTTTCTCCCTGCCCTACCTCTTCTTCCATTGTCTTTTCTGGCAAGTCTTGGGTGAGGACTAAAATATTCCATTCATCTTCCTAGTAGTTGATCACCATGTCAATGTTGCCCTCTGTGATATAGTAGCACATTTGTAGCCACTACTTATCGGGATCTTTCTTCTCTTGTATCCACATCGTATGTTGTGTGGCCTTATAGTTGGTGATGTCTCAGTACCACGCGACAAGCGGAGGACCTCTTTTTTGCTCCTCAAATTCTCAAGTTCTCTTTACATTGGCTCTTTCTTGTTACAAAACATGCTTCAGATCTATTGTGAAAGACCTCCTTTCTCAGATACATACATGTTGTTGAAATATTGTAAATGCAAAGAGTATTCTTATTATTATTGATATATTATTCATAGGATCAATCCCCATTGTGGATTGATCATGTCAGTTATTGTAATAGGACCAAATTCCCTTTTGTGGATTGGTCAAAAGACAATTGCAATAGGAAGAATAAGAAGTCGGCCCCAATAGTTATTAAAGAGACCTAGAAGGATAATAAAGGTGGGTTTACCCACCCAGTTTGAGAAGTTGGCCCTTCCAGTGAAGAGCCACTTCACACGTGCCAGAATTGTATAAATAAAGGAGGTTAGCGCCTCACTTAGACACAACTCACTTGCTCAGTTTGAGAGACAAGTTATGATTTGTTACCGGAAAAGGAGAGAGTGAGTGGCGCATATCTATGAGAGGACTTTATGTATTAGCATAGAGATCTCTTGGCATTGTATTGGCTATCTATATTAAGGAAGTTTTGTTGGGTTTTCTTCCCCTAGAGGGTTTCCCAGGATAAATGTTGTGTCTCTTGTGATTGTGTATTTCTCAGTGATCTTGGATTATGCTATT